>CABHPR010142835.1:0-32795 GCA_902168415.1 Peromyscus melanophrys
TGTTTGTTTGTTTGTTTGTTTGTTTGTTTGTTTGAGACAGGGTCATTCTCTACATAGCCCTGGCTGTCCTGGAATTCATCATATAGACCAGATTGGCCTTGAACTCAGAGATCTGCCTGCCACTGCCTCTGGGTACTGGGATTAAAGATGTGGACTGTGATGCCTGGCTGATGGTTAGATTGAATTGTCAGCCTGCACAGCCCAGAACTGCCAGGAAAGAGAGTCTCGGTGAGCTGCTGTCTACATCAGGCTCACCAGTGGGCATGCATGTGGAGACTGCTGTCATGGATGCTAACTGATACTGGAAACTCATCCCACTGTGGACGGGGCCATTCCCTAAGCAGAGAATCCTGGACTACATGTGAGTGGAGAAAACTAGCTGACTTTAAGCATGAATGTGTCCATTCTCTGCTCTCGATCACAGATGTGATCAGCCACCTCAAAGTTCCTGCTTTGACTTCCCCACATTGATAGACTGTAACCTGGAATTTTAAGCCAAATAAACCATTTGCTCCTTATAGTTACTTTTGCCGGGCTATTTTTTTTTTCACAATAACGTAATCAAAATAAAAACAGATCCACATTTTTATGTTGAATACACCTAGATTTGATCTCCATCTGAAAGGCTCCTGACCTCCTCCTAACAGAATATTCAACAATAACAAAACTTTATTGCCTCTGAGTAAACAAGTTTCTCTGCCTCAGGCGGCATCCAGGGACCATGTGTCTCAGATGGCATCTCTGTGTGATACAAAGTCTGTGCTCTAGGGCTGGTACCTTTGGGATACACAGTGCTCTCTGAGTCTTACCCAGCATCTCCCCCAAAGTATCCATATCCCTCTGCTCTCTGACACTTTAAGTGTAGATTCACTGGTGAAGGATCTGGGCTCTGGGGCTGTTGCTATGGCTCAGTGAGTAAAAATGCTTGCCATGGGGCTAGAGAGAGGATGGCTCCGTGGGTTAGAGCACTAGCCACTCTGCCAGGGAATTCCAGTCAATGCCCGGCTCCTACAAGGCAGCTCACAGCGGTCTGTAACTGCAGTTCCGGAAGATCTCTCGCCCTCTTCTGGCCTCTGTGGGCACTGCATGCATGCGGTGAACAGAAACATGCAGGCAAAATGCCAACACACATAAAATAAGAATAAGTGAATCTTAAAAAACAAAAAAACAAAACCTAATGATGCGTGTTTGATTCCCAGAACCTACAATGATGCATGCACCGTGGCATGTGTGTGTCTGCACTTACACACCACACACACACACACACACACATACACACACACACACACTAAAAACTTTTAAAAAGAAGCTGATCTTTTAATCCGATCTGAGCTCTGTGAGGGTGTTTTCATCATAATAGTGTAAGGAGGTGAATGTTCATGTGAGTGTGACTGCATGTGTGCAGGCACTGGTGCATGTGCACGTGTGTGCACACTTACGTGGAAAGGTCCGCCTCGGATGTCCTCCTTGTTTTCTGAGACAGAGTCTCTCACTAGGACCTGGGGCTCATCAACTAGTCTAGGCTAGCTCCTATCCACTTGACACATCTGCTTGTCCCTAGCTCCACAGCGCTGGCATTGCATGTGCGTAGCACACCTGACATGCAATTTAATGAGAGTCACCTGCTCAGCCGTGACCATAACCTTGGACATCCTCTTGTTAGCTCCCTCACTGATGAGGGGATTTTTTTCTCACAGAGTGGGCAGAAGGGATCACAAAGAGACCAGCCATCATGGGGAGTGGCAGGCTCAGGACACGTCAGCTGGGTGCCTGTTGCCCTGTGCAGTTTCTTGATATAGTTCATTTAACTGACATTATTTATTTATAGATACAGCTATGTGTTGGTCTTAACTCTCATATCCCATTTCTAAGATCCTTAATCTCCATCTGGCCACACACACCATGGGAAATGAATCTTTACTGTTAGAACTCAGAAGTGAACACACCATATTTTTTATTATTTTAATTTTTATCTTTGCATGTGTATGTACATGTGTAAGGGCAGATATAAGCGTACCATAACATATGTGTGGGGGACAGAGGACAACCTTGGGTGTGTGTTCTCTCCTTCTGCCTCGTATGAGGAGACCCACTGCATTTGCAGGCTAGTTGGCCCACCAGCTTCCAGGCATCCCCCTGTCTCTGCTCTGATCTCACTGGAGAAAATTATGGAAGTATGTTAATATACCTGACTTTATGGGGATTTGGGGAATCTAAACTCAGGTCCTCATGCTTGCATGCCAAGCAATTTACCCACTGAGCCATCTCCTTATCCCTTAATTTATTTTTCAGATGGTCTTTATCTATAGTCCAGGCTGGCCTTGAACTTGGGATCTCCTGCCTCAGCCCAGTCTGCATCCACTCAGACCCAAATAAACATACAGAGGCTTATATCAATTATGAATTGCATGGCCAATGACTCAGGCTTCTAGCTAGCTAGCTCTTACATCTTAAATTAACCCATTTCTATAAATCTATACTTTGCCTTGTGGCTCGTGGCTTATCGGTACCTTTACATCTTGCTTCTCATGGCAGCGTCTGGCAGCGTCTCCTCTGCTCTCTCTTTCTCCTTCCTCTCTCTCTAGTTAGAATGTCCCGCCTAACCTTATTCTGTCTCACCATTGGCCAAACAGCTTTATTTATCAACCAATCAGAGCAACACATATTCACAGCATACAGAATGATGTCACCCATCAGGTGTGTACCATCTCATCTTGGAATATTTCACAATTATAAACATGTGGTGATGGTGGTGGTACTAGCTATTTGGGAGTATGTCCTAAAGTGTCACACATTTCACCATTAGCTAAGAAGGCCACTAGCGGCTGTCCAGTGTCCTTGGCTGAAACTTTAGAACATGAGCTAGAGACTGACCTGTAACTCCATTTAGACATTTCTATTCTGATACAATACTTC
The DNA here is from genome assembly GCA_902168415.1 of Peromyscus melanophrys. Classification (NCBI taxonomy): domain Eukaryota; kingdom Metazoa; phylum Chordata; class Mammalia; order Rodentia; family Cricetidae; genus Peromyscus; species Peromyscus melanophrys. The sequence goes on from CABHPR010142835.1 coordinate 2,917, forward strand.
TCAATGGAATATTTACATCAACACAAAGCCGGTTTCTTTAGTGCCTACCAAAATGTTCTCTGATGTCTCTGTGTGGGAGATACTTGGGCTCAACCACACAGCAATGTGTGTCAAGAACTCAAAATGCATGCAAACAGCATGGGCTTTGAATAAGTGCACAGCATGTCCATAAAAACACTTCAGTTCTCTTCCATGGGAATCTTTCCTTCTTCTCCATTCAGCCTTAAACATCTGTGTTTCTGCCTCTGGTATTTTACCCGCCATTTTTCTTTTAAATATTATTATTATACATATATTATATTACTATGTTATACTACATATACTCGTGTGTTGAATAATTTTAACTGTCAGCCTGACACAAACTAAAATTACCTGGAAAGAGAGAGAGCAGCTTGTCGGTCGACCCAGCCCATTGTGGGTGGCACCATTCCTAGGGAGAGGTCCTGAATGGTTTACGAGCTCAGAAATCGAGTTGAGCCTAGGAGAGCAAGCAGTCAGGGATCTGTGTGTGTGTTCTCTCTGCTCTCGACTGTGGATGTGATATCTGAAGCCCCTGACTTGACTTCACAACGATGGACTGTAACCCAGAGTGGTAAGGGGCTGAATAAGCCTTTTCTTCCCTGAGTCACTTTCGGTCACTTTCGGTCAGGCTACCGTGTCACGGTCACAGATATGAAAATGGGATGGCTAACAACACACAAATGTTATTTTATGACTTAAAATCGCCACTTCAGATCACATTGACACCTCTCTCCTCACCACCCCCACACTGTAGATGTAACCATCTTATTAAATAAGAAACACAGAGCCAAATGCAGAGTTGAAAGCCCAGGGGGAAGGACAGCAGTGGCAGTGAAGGCTAAGAAAGGGTTTTTAACGCTTAGCTATTGCTCTGACACCTTGGGCTTTCAACTATGCATTTGGCTCTGTGTTTCTTATTTAATAAGACGGTTACATCTACACCACACTATGCTGACCAACACCCAGGAAGTTTCCACTGCACCCAGAAATTCATGCATATTGCACCATTTACTTCCCTCAGTGGCCTTAGAACACAGCAGTGCTTTAATTGTATCCTTATAGTATAGATGAGAAGCTCAAGGCCCAGAGAAGTTGGGTGATCTGCCCAATGTCACACAGCAAAACTTGGATTTGAGTCACAGTGGGTTTTCTTCTGGAAGCTGTGTGCTAACAGAAGGTGTTTGAACTTTCCACGTGGGGTATCTTCCTTCGATTGCCACTTCCTTCGTAATCACATAGCACGAGTCTCTTCAGACCCGTTCTTCCACACTGAGATGTACTTACGAGTACCTGTAAAAATGTCGTGTTTATTGCAATGTTTTTTTCTTAAGGACATTCCAGCTCGTTCTTTGGAAATGCCACGGAGCAGTAGCATGGTTATACCTGGCGCATTCAGTCTTTGCCGACTGGTATACCCTGAGAGCTCAGAGACCCGGTAGGTAGCTTGCTACTGAGGGGCTCTCTGTCTGCTATCTGGGTACGCACCAGCAGATGGCGCTGCAGGGTTACCCATCTGCATTCTCGCCCTCTTTCAGCCACGCCCCTCACTCAGCAGTAGTGGATCTTTTGGCCCTCCTCTCCCTGCTAAGTCAACAGTGACATTCTACTCTCTTCTCTCCTATCACGTGACCCAGTGAAAGCCACACCATCCTTCCTGCTCCGCCAGCGGGTTCCAGGGCAGTGCAGCTTTTTTGCATCCTCTGACTTGCTGACAATATTCTCAGAGCCCCTTTTGCCTAGATGTTCTCAGGGTTTGGGGAGCACAAAATCACCTGCGGGAGGGGGTGGTCTTGAAAAATATACACCCCAGGCCTCTACCCTGTAGAAACTGCAATCTATTAGGTCTTGGTTGGAATGAAAGTGTGTTTTAACTAGCTCGGGGGAAATCCTGTGCAGATTGGGATGGTTCTGTCATGGGTTGTCGCTAGACCTAGATCTCAAGTAGACCGTGACATGTGACTGAGCAGCAAGTGCTGCTCCCTGACTGAACTCAGCTCACTGCTGTGGGATGTCTTTCTGGATGCCTTGAATATCTGTTGCTCCCATTGGCTAATAAATAAAGCTGCATTGGCCTATGGCAGGGCGGGATGGAGACACGCAGGAAAATCCAAGAGAGATAGGGAGAGGAGAAAGGAGAGTGAGAGGAGACGCCAAACTGCCGTCCAAGGAGCAACATGGAATGAATGGGAAGCAGGTAAAACCTCGGAGCACGTGACAATACATAGATAAATGGTTATGGGTTTAGTAAAGTTATAAGAGCTAGCTAGTAAGAAGCCTGAGCCATAAGCCATATTCTTTGTAATTAATATAAGCCTCTGAGTAATTATTTTATAAGTGGCTGCGGGACGGCCGGTAGGAAAGATTCATCCCGACCACACCACAGGGCTGGGCAGGACTGGAGAAACTTCCGGCTACAGCTCACCAACATGCATGAGCACTCGGACCCAGCCCAGTGAGCTCATGTTCCCTTCCCCTTTTAAGATGACATGGACATGAGCAAGAGAAGTCACCTCAGCCACATTCCTAGTGTTTATTATTTACCCAACCAAAAATCTCAAGTGGGATGGGGTAAGAGCCTTGTAAAGTACTCTGCAAGCTTTACTGCCCTGGATGCCCAAAGCCATGGGCAAGAGTGCTGGCCATCTTCCCAGCCAATAACCATCACTTTGAATCTGTCAGCATTCTCTTGCTCCAGGGTGAGTCAGACCTCGTCACCTCGGGTGACGAGGTGAGGCGGGACTTGGGAGCTGATGAGATTTTGATATAAAGCTGATGAAACTTACTGAAAACAATGAGAATTAGAGTAACTGGTTTCTCATATTCTTCTTTTTTAAATATATTTTAATTCTTTGAGGATTTTATACAATGTATTTGATCATAGTCACTCTTTGCTCTAACCCCTTCCAGATCCACCCAGCCTCCCTGCCCTCAGCCCCCAAGATTTCTCATAATCTATGGCAATTTTCTCATAATATTTAAACCATTTAGCTCTTTTTTAAAAAAAAATCTTAGTGACAATGTGGCAAGGAATAATCACTCTATTTTTTCTCTCTTAAAAACATTTTGTTTTGATGTATACGTTTGTGTTGTGTATCAGTTCCCTCCAGGACCAAAACATTCTATCCTACAGGGAAGCTCATTAATGCAGGAATTGATCACCTCAAAATAGCTTCAAGAAGTCCCTGAAACTGACCTGACTCACTAGGCCTCTCCTTCCCTAAGCACATAAACAGTAAAGAGTGTTGAGAGTCACTCTCAGACAAGCCAAGTATCCTGGAAGAAGAGGAAAGGATGCTCTCCAACCTCTGAACTCCCTCCAAGTCCTAACAAGAATGCTACATCTTCCCATTTTCTTCTTTCAATGCTGGTTGCAAAGCACACAATTTCTATTCTGTTTATCTGAGAAGGCAAATTTAATAGCTTTCCCATCTCTCTCTGTCTCTCTGTGTGTGTCTCTCTCTCCCTCTATCTCTCTCATCTCTCTCTGTCTCCCTGTCTCTCTGTCTCTGTCTCTCCCTCTGTCTCTCTCCCTCTATCTCTGTCTCCCTCTCTGTCTCTGTCTGTGTCTGTCTGTCTGTCTGTCTCTCTCTCTCTCTGTCTCTCTCTCTGTCTCTCTCTCTGTCTCTCTCTGTCTCTCTCTCTGTCTCTCTCTCTCTCTCTCTCTCTCTCTCTCTCTCTCTCTCTCTCTCTCTCTCTCTCTCTCTCTCTCTCTCTCTCTCTCTCTCTCTCTCTCTGTCTCTCTCTCTGTCTCTCTCTCTCTCTCTCTCTCTCTCTCTTTCTTCCCTGAAACTAATTCTTAAATAATTAAGTTTGAGCACTGGACTCGGCTGGTGTGTTCAGAACTAAGATTTCTGCTTTTTCCGCTTTAGCTTAGCACGCCCTTCCCTTCTGTGAAGTTCATCTTAAAACCTCTCCTACCAGGGCCGTGTGAGTGGAAGGAGCCTGTCATGCAGTGCTGTGACTCTGAGCATCCGCCTCTGGTCCCATCGTCTCACTTAGCATCTTAGGGAGTTGCTGGTCCTCATGGGCTGAGCTACTGGGAACTGAATTCTACTCACACAAAGTCACGGCTTCATTAATTGGCCTCATTAGTGAGGAATCTATTCTCTCCATGTTTAGCTCACACTTCCTTCAAGGAAACATGTGCTAAGCAATTTAGCAGTTGACCAAGATCCGAGGGAGGATGCTTAAGGGATTAGGGCCTGTGGTAAATTATAACAAAGTACAATGGTCTACTCAGACAAATGCCGCAGGACTTCAGCCTAGAAACACCTTAGATAAACAAGTCACCATCTTATATACCTAGAAATCAGAAAATTTGTTTCCTCAGCCATCACACGACAATCCAGGCTGATATAGCTCCACTCTAGATGTGAATGAGAGCTTTGTGGGTACTTCAAGAATATTTACAAAAACACCAATTATATTTTATAAGGGTTATATTCATTTGGTCTTAAAGTTCATAATCTTTATACACAATTCCAACCAAAAGCCAATATAAAGTGGAGAACCTGCCTCTGAGTGGTTCAGTTTTCTGAAACGTAAATATCTACCCACACAGGATGAGGACCTAATGAGTCACAGCAGTCTTTGTTTACAACAGCTTAAACCAGAAAAGATTTTAATGTCCACACTGTGGAAAACAAATTAACACATTTGGATATTTTCATACCATGCAGCACTATTTAACGGCAGAAAAAGAATAAAATATGTTATACACAGACAGAGAGAAAAATCTCAGAACATTATTCTAAACACAGGCACAAAGCGCTCATCAAAGATGACCCTGTCACATGCCCGGGGCACTTCACCTGGGGCTAAGGAGAAAACACAGGCCCACCCAGCACCTTGTGGTGCCGGGCAGTCGGCCGCTATTATGGGTACAAGGGCAGAGGGCAGATACGAAGGGATGGGGAGATGAATGGGATCAAGATGCATGATGTGAAAGACACAAAGAATAATTAAATTTTTTTAAAAAAGATGACCGTGTCTACACAAATCTAGAAAAGCTTGCTCTTACCTCCAGTGTCTGAGTGGAACCGTGGCTGCTGTGGGTGGCTGTGGGCATCTTTGGGGAGCTTGTATTCAACGTACTGTAGCTCATTCTCCTAACAATTCATGTCCACTCTGCATGCAAAATCGTCACCACATCCAAAGACCTAAATTTTCAAGCCATTATAGCATCAGCCCTGTTTCAGCACCTCTCAGTCTCACGGGCACTACTGTGCATCTGCCATGCTGGTAGTCCCCGAACTGCGTGGAGTACCATGGGAAGTGGGGTTTTTAAATAGTGAGAGCTCTCAGCTTCTCTTTGGGACCTGGGTTAGTATAACCAGCTAGAAACCAAGTTGATACTTTATGTTGGTATTGAATGTATCTTTCTCCCGGCATCTCTACACTAGGAATACAAGTGCAGACAAAGGAATCACACTAAGGAAACTGTCTTCCTGGCACATTAGGACTCATACACTTACAAACTCTAGACGCTGCGACAGAACACACAAGACCTACACAAGTTCAAACCAGACAAAATGACAGCACCAAAGAGGGGCGTGAACATGAAGTCCCACCCCTAACCAAGAAGCTGTTCACAACTGCTAGCTGCTGGGGAAGGAAAATCGGTTTTCTCCAACGGAGTGCCCCTGGGTATGTCCACACATTCCAGGGCAGGTCCCATGCCCAGCAGAAGTTAGGAACACAAAACAGACACCACGGTGTTTGTTGTTCGGTCTTACTGGGTTTTTTGCTTGTTTGTTTTGATATTTGTTTTGGTTTTGTGTGTGTGTGTGTGTGTCTGTGTGTGTGTGTGTGTCTGTGTGTGTGTGTGTGTCTGTGTCTGTGTGTGTCTGTGTCTGTGTGTGTCTTTGTGTCTCTGTGTGTGTGTGTCTGTATGTCTGTGTCTGTGTGTGTCTGTGTCTGTGTGTGTCTGTGTGTGTCTGTGTCTGTGTGTGTGTGTCTGTGTCTGTATGTCTGTGTGTGTGTGTCTGTGTTTGAGAAAGAGAGAGAAGATGAAGTTGGGTAGGTAGGGAGGTGAGGAGGACCTGGGAGGAGTCTGATCAAAACATATTGCATAAAAAAAAATTCAGTAATTTTTTTTTAAGAAATGAGTCATGGGAGACACAGTAAGGAGTGTAGACAGCACAGAGACACAAAGCACTCATCTGTCCATGCAATAAAGAGGGCTGGTTTGAGTAGATCCAGAGGATAGACTGTCCTCATACACTCTGTGGCTATTAAGCTAAACAGAAAACCAGACAAACCCAGCCATCCCTCCAGAAGCTCAGTCCTAGGCCTTATAACCTCAAAGCGAGACGAGGCGCCGATCATCAGATGTGCATCCTGAGTTGAGCATAACATCCTGTTGAGCATAACTACTCAACAAACTACACACGTTTCAAGTTTCCTGTATATTTCACTTTTTTCGTGTGTAAGAATAGATCAAAAAGCACACAGCAAGGGTCAGTTTGAGGATAACTTAGCCCACATTACTTTTGTCAGTAGAAATAAAATCCAACAAATACCAGTTAAGGAATAGTTAATCAACCTTTTAGAATGGTGTAATCCCAAACACTGCCAACATCGAGTGCTGGTGACTCTTTGGAGCACCGCAACTGTCCCTCTGTGGCTGGTGGGAAGGTGAACGGCAAGGCCACGTTAGAAGACAATCCGCAGGCCAGTCACAGAGTTAGTGCACCCTTCCCTTATAGTCCAGCAGCCAGCTGTGCTCCTCAGCATTGACCCAAAGGATTTAAACACACACAACACAAAGGCTTGCGTGTTTATAACAGCTCTACTTACCGTAAAACCTGGCTTCACCAGTCATTCTCTAATAGATGAATTAAAAGACTCTAGACAGTAATAAAAGAAAGAAATGAACAAAAATGGGTCTTTCCCCCTTGAGTTGTTCACTCTGGGACTTTCACCAGGTGCAAAAACAACAACAACAAATACAGTAGCTAGACCTCTGACTGCACAAGTAGAATGCCAGGAGAGACCAGCTAAGGTGCTGGGGCAACAATTAAAGTGTCTTAATAATCATTAAAGAAATGCCCCTCTATAACAAAATGACATTTCGGTCAAGGACAGAATATCTCAGTAAGACTGTAATGAAGATGAAAATGTGTTTCCCAGAGACACCACACCAACATTGCAGCACACCACAGAGCTCACAAACCTAAAATGCTGCCCATTGTATAAAATGCTGCCCATGGGTCTAGCAAGATGGCACAGTGGGTAAAGGTGCTTGCCACTGAGCCCCCCCTCTCATACACACACACACACACACACACACGAATAATATGTAATTTTTTTAAAGTACATGACACACAGCTATGAATAGCTCATGATGCCCAACATCAGTAATCTATAAACATGAAGTGATACATCCATGTACTTACTGACTACACTTTTCTCATCTTAGAGCCCATTTCTTCTTATAGAAGATGACCACCATCAAAACTATGCCTTATCATGCCATAACATGTAACGTAGCCAGTGTTAGCCACATTTCCCCACTGCAAGAAGAGTGTGAAGGAAGCTAACCAGGTCCATCATGGCCAGATCTCCTGGCAACACACATCCCAGAGAGCAGATTCCTTGTTGGATGGTATGAGTATGCATGTCATAAATCCCAGCAGCAGCAGACAGGGACCTGGCCAAGGCAGGAAGAGGAGGGATAAGCTACTGTTGGCATTCTCTATGGGTCTTACAGCATAGAAGCATTGACTCTGTGTATGGGTAATATTTGAGTTAAAATAATTAATCTTTAAAAATTATTCCTATAAGAAAACTCACATAAGCCTATAAATCTAAAAACCCACCTGTACATATCTAAAAATTTCACACACTCGCCGGGCAGTGGTGACGCACGCCTTTAATCCCAGCACTCGGGAGGCAGAGGCAGGCGGATCTTTGTGAGTTCAAGGCCAGCCTGGTCTACAGAGGGAGATCCAGGACAGGCGCAAAGCTACACAGAGAAACCTTGTCTTGAAAAAACCAAAAACAAAACAAAACAAAAAATTCACACACTCTAAGTCTTCAAGGGTGTTTTGCAGCTCAATTTCAGTGCTAATCATTTCCAGAAACCTCAGCAGATGCCTCTTTAGGATGCATTTATAAGCTCTGGAGAACAAGTAATGTCATGACTCAAGCTGGGACACTTTCGAGGGCACTGAAAAGAAGGCCTGGCATCACAGTCGCCTGGCACAGCTGGACTCATTTTCACTTATGGTAAGTCTGACAGAAAGTGGAGCATGCCACAGCTGGGGACCCATGGTCCCCAATGTCACCTCAGCAGAGAAAGAGACAGATGAGGCTCCATTGGCTCTCAGTTGCCTTCTGCCTTGGGTCACAGGCCAGAAGGATTTGCTCCTGGACTAATCGCAGGGGATCCACAGGAGAATGGGGATCATTGGGCAGTCTGCCAGGGACACACACTGCCACAGCACAGCTCATAGCTGGTCAACAGGTATCAAGGAGAAAAATCTGAGGGAAGAAAGGAAGGGCTCATGGGAAATCATACCCACCACCTGAGAACATAGGGATCTTAACCTTAGCCTCATCTGAGTTGTCATGAGGCACAAAGGGAAAACACACTGTTAATCATTGATGGTGTGTAAATGCATTACGGTATATCGTCTGAAGGAAGAGATGTGTACTCTGAGCTAAACTCACCCTGTATAAACCCCCTTATTGTCAGTATATTGCCTTATTGCCTGGAGAAATTTTCTTTATCGCTTAGCTTGTTTTCAAAGGCACTGACCTGAGGGTTGTAAACTGAGTGACTTACTGCAAAGGTTAGTGCCTGAGTGGCAGTATCAAAAGGTTGTCACCCACCGAAGGGACCCCATGTCATTGCCCTCACTATAGGAAGGACTCCAATTTCCCGCAGGCAAATTGTCATCCCCATCTTTATAATTCTCCAAAGCTACAGGTAGAGTTTCACTTTTATTCATTTTCATCTTTGAAGACATTTGTATTTAATAGTTTTAAGTATCCATAATAAGAAAGTAAGACATACTGGTTCCAAACTCTAGGGAAGAAACATCACTCTGGAAGCGCATCCACACTGCTGTGGTTGTCAGGACGTTGCAGAGGAACTGCACATGATCTCATATGCAGGTACTGTTGACTTTTGCTCTCTTAAGGGCAACACTTCCATAGTTCTCTGAGACTTAAGCCATGTCCAACGTAAAGCTCTAATCTATCAGCAAGGGGCCTCAGAAATCACCACCAAGTATGTGAAATAAATAGTGTGAGCTCACATATTCTGTGTGCTATGCCTGGAAGACATATTGGGTTATGACCTATTTGGCTATAAGTGATCACATGATCTTAATCCAACTTCAAAGAAGACTGGGAGATGCCATCTGCTACTTGTGGATTAGGTGATGCTATTTCTTTGTGTGTGTGTGTGTGTGTGTGTGTGTGTGTGTATGTGTGTGTGTGTGTTCATGTATGCATGCTGACACCTGTGCACATATGTGCACAAACATATACAAGCCAGAGTATAGCTGAAGTCTTCCTGTGTCCCACCTGGCCCATGGTCAGGACAAATCTCTCTCACCCGCCAGTCCTGCAGCCACTTGGACCCAAGTAAACCCACAGAGGCTTATATTAATTAAAACTGCTCAGCCATTAGCTCAGGCTAACTATTGACTAGCTCTTACACTTAAACTCACCTGTAATTCTTATTTATGTTCAGTGACGTGGCTTGGTACCTTTTCTCAGTTCTGCCTTCACATCTTGTTTCCCCTGTGTCTGGTTGGCAACTCCTGACTCAGCCTTCCTGTTCCCAGAATTCTCCTCTTTCTCCCGTCTATAATTCCTGCCTGGCTACTGGCCAATCAGTGTTTTATTTATCAGCCAAATCAGAGCAACACATTCACAGCACACAGAGCGATATCCACAGCACCAGAGGTTGGTGCCAGGTGGGTTGGTTCATCACTCTCTACTTTATTTTTTGAGGCAGGGTCTCTCCCCGAACCTGTAAACCATGGATTCAGCTAGACTAGCCATCCAGCAAGCCTCAGGGGTTCTCCTGTCTCTGCTTCCCCACCAAAGTCAGATGTTTTATGGGGATGCTGGGTGCTGGGCTCACACTCACATCCTCGTGATTGCACAACAGGCACTTTTCTGACCGAGTCACATCACTGGCCCTCGTGATGCCATTTCTGTTGTTACTAGGCAACACAGAACAATCTGGGATCTGGCAGCAAGGGGTCCTAGGTGGATGTGGAGGCTCATTAGGAAGAACTTCCTAGAATTCCAGAGCCAAGGCTGTAAAGTAGACAGCTTGCACTCCCCTGGATGTGTTATATAGTGAAGATGCTTCCTATGGACCCATGCCCACCTTTCCATCAGTCTTCTAAGCCCAGTTTCTCTTTTCCCTAGAGCTTGCAAAGGCTCAGTGGGCTCAGAGGTGTAGTGGGTAACCATTCCAGCTTTGGTCTGGAAGTTCCAACCCTTTGAGGCTTCCGTAACTATCACGCCTACAAGGCGGGGCCAAGGGAGGGCTGAAGACCTGAGATCGGGATGCGCGGCGCTCTCTTGTTTCCTGGACCTGGACGCGAGAGGTAGACCGAGGAAAGTTCTCCAGAGAACACCGCCGGACTGCGCTGCGTCTCTTCCAGAACCCATCATCTACCTATCCCTTCATTTGTGAGTTACGCCTTTAAATAAATCTCCTTTTAACTACGTGGAGTGGCCTTAGTAATTTCGCCAATACAGAGGAGCTGGACATCATTCCCCATCATGCCAATTAACTTGGAAACCTTAAAATAGACCACAGGCTCTGAGTCTTGCCACAGAAGGAAAAAGCGCCCCTGTTCTCCACAGCTCAAAGGCTTCTATGAGCCCATCCACCATGGGCTTTTTACTTCCCATCACTGTAACAAAACACCAAGCAAGGTAGCTCAAAGTAGAGCTGACTAACAGACCACAGCCACCAATGACAGAGACCTTATGCTGAGGGATATCTTTCTGTACACTGTGAATATATGTTGTTCCCACTGGTTAATAAATAAGCTGCTTTGGCCAATGACAAGGCAGCTTAGAGGCAAGAGGGAAACCAAGGAGAGAGACAGGAAAGAGAAAGATAGAGTCTAGGCAGTCACCAGCCTGCCACCCAAGGAGCAACATGCCAGCATACCGTTAAAGCCACAGAACATGTGGCAATACACAGATTAATAGTTATGGGTTGAGTTAAATTATAAGAGCTAGCTAGCAAGAAGCCTGCCATAGGCCATACAGTTTGTAAATAATAGAAGCCTCTGTGTGTTTACTTGGGACCAAGCAGCCATGGGCAGGAGAAAACTTTCAACTACATTGACCATGGGGCCGGGCAGGACTGGAAAAAACTTTTGATTACAACCTTAGAAGGCAGGTTCACACCACAGGGAAATCCTGCCTTGGCATCCTGGTTCCACACACCCAGACCTGACAGGGCTGGAACAAGGGCGGTCAGTCCTTCTGGGGCTCAGTCTTGCCTCCCTGCTCATGTGGTCCCAGCCATTCTGAGACTCAGTGCTTCTCTCCCTACCTCCCTCTTCTCTGGACATCCAGCTCAGGCGGGTCCTGGAACACTGAGTCTGGTTAGTGTCTGCCTACATTAACCCTGTTACTCCAGTCAGCACCTGGGCCTGGTTAGTGTCTGCCTAAGTTAACCCTGTGTTACTCCAGTCAGCACCTGGGCCTGGTTAGCGTCTGTCTACACTAACCTTGTTACTCCAGTCAGCACCTGGGCCTAGTTAGTGTCTGTCTGCATTAACCTTGTTTACTCCAGTCAGCACCTGGGCCTGGTTAGTGTCTGTCTACATTAACCCTGTGTTAATCCAGTCAGCACCTGGGCCTGGTTAGTGTCTGCCTACACTAACCCTGTATTAATCCAGTCAGCACCTGGGCCTGGTTAGTGTCTGTCTACACTAACCCTGTTACTCCAGTCAGCACCTGGGCCTAGTTAGTGTCTGTCTACATTAACCCTGTTACTCCAGCTAGCACCTGGGCACTGAGGCCAGTGAGAACAAACGAGCCATTAGCCATGTCCTAGGCTGTTGATAATATACACGCAGGTTCCTCTCTACATTCTGGATGCAAAAGTGCCCCTAGGCACTCACCCTCAATGGGAGAAAGAATTTATTTGGGGCTTCCAGCTTCAGAGGTTTCAATCTACGGCCATCTGGTTTCTGCTAGGTTCTAACACAGCCTGAAGGTCCTCATTAGGTGCTGGTGGTCCCATCTTAGACTTCCCCATCTCCAGAACGGCTGCTTGCTGTTGGCCTGAGTTCTTCTGCTACCATTCCGGTCTGCCTGCTGTCTGGGTCTCATTCTCCACCTCTGGTCTCACATCTGGAAAGAGGCACCTCCACAGAGAACTCTAGCCCCTTTTGCTTGAGTAACCACAGAGGGGGCAGTGAGGGTCTACGCTGCTGAAGGATCATTCACTGTGTCTAGGCTTGTAGCCTAGATGAAAGTGAGGGAGTGTTTTAAAGAGAGAATTGCCATGTATTAAGCCTAGTATCTCCTAGTCCAATTCTGGACAAAGCATCCAGCTGACCAACAGACCCTGTGTCTCATCTACTCTCAGCAGCCCCCAAATCTCTGGTTCTATACCCCCTTGCTCAAGTGTTTCACCTCACACCACACCTGCCACAACTAGAGAGGACCCCTACTGAGAGGCTTAAAGTCACAATCAGGTGTAGTTATTACTGTCCTGGGATGGGTGTAGAGCGGGCATCTTACTACACTACAAAATCAATACACAACCGAGTCTATTTGTTTCATTTTGTTCTTCAATTTTTTGAAATGACTTTTAAAGTTAATTTTCATGTGTGACCATGAAACATATTCATAGACTACAAAGTCAAATTTGCAGAACAGAGGGCTCTGGGTGAAGCTGAGACTTGAACTGTTTGACTGCTCTCTGCTTGGTCTATGCCCAGCTGGCTTTCGCTTAGCAGAACATCTTAGCAGTCTATGCATGGCTTAGCACTCCACAGCCATGAGTGTTATTCCTGGACCAGTGCACAACTTCTCATTATTTATTACGTATTTTTTTTCCTTGAATGTGAGCATCATTTTCCACATTTTGCTGAGGTAGGCAGTGTCCCTGCCAACAGTCCTTTTGTATCAGCTCAGTGGTGCTGGGGACACCGCCTCCACCCTGGGGTCTTCAGCTCAAAGGATAATGAGTGTGTGTAGGGTTTTTGCTGGCTGTTGCTAACGCCCTACACAGCCTTCATAGAACACTTAGGGTGGTCTCCATGGTGCCAAGTTGATCAAGTTAGATCCACTTTTCCGCTAATCTCTTTCTCTGTATGATTCCAAAGTGCAGTTGGCAAACCCGGAATTTGCACAAAATTGGAAGAACAAACAGAGCAGGAGGTTCTCCTCACGGCAGGTTGCCGTGGCCACCAGCAGCAGCCACAACTGTAGACCAGACAGTGGGTTCCAGCCCCAGCTTCTCCCCACTTCCGGTCCCACTCTTCTCTTCCATTGCTAAGCCCACTGCCTCAGCCACACATGTCGCTCCATCGCTGCAATGAAACGGCACCTACACAGAGGCCCTGGCTCCCCCTTGCGGCTGGACCACATGGCTTCTCAGCCTGGTGGCTGCTGACCCACCTCTGACCCACTGGTTCTGCCTTCTCTAGCTCCTGAAAGGTGGCAGAGGGTCTCATCCTCCAGCGGACCCCTTCACCCACCTTGGGGATGTCTCATCCAGAAAAGAGAGGTGTGTTATGGAGAACCACCTCAGCTCTCAGCTGCAGGAGACCAGGCTAGTTCTTTTAGGCTTGGGAGTAAGACAGCCTGTCAGACCCTGGCTTCCAACACTGCAGGCTCAGCTGGCCTTAAACCTCTCACTTCTTGTGTACCGGCCAGCACTTGCCCACTGACTAGAGGCGAGGGGTGCTGTGAGAAATAACCCACACAAAGCTAGCAGGGCTGCCTTGTCTGTGGCAGCTTTCTGATTAGCCTGGGGGTAGAAAGTAGTTTGGTTGGTTTGTTTGTTTGTTTATTTGTTTATCTTTCTCTCTCTCTCTTTTTTTTTTTTAGCTTAAATCAAACAAACTCATTTCTGAAGGTGCAAACACAGTGCCTATAAACACCTTGGGCTGTGTTTTTAAGGCGCCCAATAAAACCCTGTGATGACTAGGACAAGCTATACAAAATATTGTACGCATAAAGCCCACGAGGCCTCAACCATAAACAACTACAGGTGACTGAAGTGCACTGAGAACAGGCAGGATAGTTCTCCCCAGGGAAGAGAGCAGCAATTGATTATCCAATCACAAATGGTCAGCCCTGAAAACATATATACAAGGAATATGTGGACTGAGCAGGTGGCATTTATGTTTTTAGGAATACTATATGTATGTATGTGTATACACACACATACAATTGAAGAAAAAGAGGCCATAAATTTGAAATCAAGCAGAGAGGAGAAAGAAGGGAGCTATGATATAATCATGTGAAAAATATATACAAGACAGAGATAGAAGCCACGGTAAATCTGGAGCCACTAATCCCACCGCTTCTCCCTCAGCTTCTTCTAGCTTCATCTGCCGTTTATCCAAGCTTCCACACATCTGCCCCCACCCAATTAAAACCCCTTCTATGCCCGATCAGTCCTCTGCTTTATGACAACCATTTATGCTGGGTAAGGTATCCTGGTAGCTGGAAAGGGGACCCCTGGCAACCGTAGTTTCCTGTGTTTCTAGTTAACACACGTGCTGGTACACACAGTTATCACACTAATCTCAGCTACTGTCTCCATGGGGTCACACCTTGTACTCCTGTCTCTTAAGTGAGCCCCTCCCTTAGTGGGGACTTTATCTATGGTTTGCTGCTGAGCAGAATACCCACATGACAGGTGTCACTTTAGAGACGCAAGGTACAAAGACAGTGGGTCAGGTCTCGCTTGGGTTCCACAGTAGTGGAGGTCCCTAAGGGCTCTTTTAAAGATGGGATTCTGAGCCGGGCAGTGGTGGTGCACACCTTTAATCCCAGCACTCAGGAGGCAGAGCCAGGCGGATCTCTGTGAGTTCGAGGCCAGCCTGGGCTGCCAAGCGAGTTCCAGGAAAGGCACAAAGCTACACAGAGAAACCCTGTCTCAAAAAACCAAAAAAAAAAAAAAAAAATGGGGATTCTGGCCTTTCCTCATGAAGTTTGATTTTTCTCTGTAGGCTTTCTGTACACACTAATTAGGGCTTGCAGTTACAGTCAACAGAAATCCACTCCCATTACACTCACAACACGACCACAGCAGCCGAGTAGTATCCGGTGGCACAGAGAATCAATGCACAGTCTGACAAAATGGCTCAGAGCAGACCTGAGTCAGGAGAGGCCACAATTCAACCAGAGAAGCCCAAGGAAAACACAAGAAGATGCTTCTGCCCCTGTAGCCAGAGATAGCCCCAGACCTGGCTGCTCCCTTGGCTAGCCCACCAGCTCATGCTCAGGGTCTCGAGGCTGGCACCAGGTTGATGAGGCTCGGGTCACCGGTCAGCCAGAAGCCTGAAAGTTGACAGCTCCTTGATCTTGGGCTCCTTGGCATTTACAGCTATGAGAAATAATGTCTGTTCTCTATAAACGGTGTTCTGTTGCAGCAACACAAGAGAACTGAGACATATCTCCTAGGAACCCTTGCCCTAGACGGACCATGTGGCCAAGCTCACATTAACTGTCCTTGGAGAGGAGCAGACTGTTCATCTGATTAGTTTGTCTTTCTGGCTTATGGGAAGGTATCATGAAGATTTTTTTTCTGTTGCCATTTTCTTGATTTCTAGGTCCTCTTTGTTTTGTTTTTTTGTTACTCTCTTATGTTGCCTCTTCTGTCTCTAAGAGTATTAACTCTTTTTTTTTATTTTCTGGGTGTTTTTTAATGTTTTATTTATTATTATTGTGTGTGTGTTTGATGTATGAGAGTGAGGGCCTGTGTGCCACAGCATACATTTGGAAGTCAGAGAACAACTTCTGTTGTTCACTTCTTCTCCTTCCATCGTTGGGGTCCCAGGAATCAAGCCTGTGCCAGGCTCAGGTAGCACGCACCCTCCCCCACTGTGCCACACTGCCAGCCCTAATTCTCATTCTTAAACACTTCCTCTGCTCTCTCCAGAGCCTTTCAATCACTGTGATCAACACCATGGCCAAAAGCTACTTGGGGAGGGAAGGGTTTATTCCAGCTTACAACTCTCAGGTCACACTCCATCACTGAGGGAAGTCAGGGCGGGAACATGGGGACAAGGGCTGAAGCAGAGGCCACGGAAGGAAGGCGCGCTGCTGACTGGCTTGCTCCTCACGGCTTGCTCCTTTGCTTTCTTATACAACTCAGGACCACCTGCCAGGGTTGGCACCGCCCACAGTGAGCTGAACTCTCCTACGTCAATCATTGATCAAGAAAAGGCCCTGGGGATTTGCCCACAGGCAAATCTGATGGCGTTAATTCCTAAACTGAAGTTCCCTCTTCCTAGATGACCCTAACTTGTGCTGGGTTGACAAAAAACTAACCAGCACAACTGACCCCCTGTCAACTCAACCCACAAATGCCTGGCCTTTCTTTTGGATTTATCCCCAAGATCTCTTATAAGTCACACAATATAAAACACAGTGTAACTTTAAAGCTCTCACAGGCTTTAAATTTTTCAAAACTGTTCAAGTCCAAGTTCTCTTAAAAAAAAAAAGTCGTTTTAAAAGTCCAAAGTCTTCCAACTGCATACCTGTAAAATCAAAAATAGCTCAGTGGTTAAGGCACTGGCTGCTCTTGCAGGGGAGCCAGGTTAAGTTCCCAGCACCCACGTGGCAGCTCACGGCTGTTTGTGACTCCAGTTCTAAGGAATCCAGGCTTTCCTAGCCTCTGCAGACAGTGCACATGTGTGGTACACACACATATATGCAGACAAACATAAAATAAATCTTTAAAAAACCTGTAAATGGGCCAGAGAAATGTCTCAGTGGTTAGGAGGTCTCTTCTAGAGGACCTGAGTTCAGTTCCCAGCACCCATATCAGGTGGCTTTACCATTTCCTTTAATTCCAGCTTCGCATGCTCTTTTGGCCCTCAGAGGGCACCTACACACACACACACACACACACACACACACACACACACACACGCGCACACATGCATGTAGTGGGTAGCCATTCCAGCTTTGACCTGGAAGTTCCAACACCCCTTGAGGCTTCGGTAACGGTCATGCCTACAAGGTGAGGCTGAGAGAGGACCCTGAAGATCCAAGATCCAGATGCTCTGGCTCTCTTGGTTCCTGGACCCTGGACGCTGAAGGTAGACCAAGCAGAGTTCTCCAGAGACCACCACCGAACTGCACCTTTCCCAGACCCTGTAACCTATCCCTTCATTTGTAAAGTTACCCCACAAAATAAACCTCCCTTTTAACTACGTGGAGTGGCCTTAATAATTTCACCAATACATGCACTCACGCACGCATACACGCACGAACGCGCACACACACCAATTCAAATTATATATTTCTCATTTCAAAAAGGAAGAACCACAACCACGCCAAAACAAAACCCAAACCAAGCAGGATGAATACCTGAATGCCTGATGTCTGAGATTGACTCATGACCGTCTGGGTTCCAAAAGGCTTGGGACTTCTCCACCTCACTGACTCTGCCACCTACAACACACATAGCTTGCTTTCTAAGGTCAGGCCAGTTCCACTGCACACCTTCGGCCATACTTGATGGACATGGCATGGTCCTGGTATCTCCAGTGTGCTGGGGTCTCTATAGGCTGCACCTTCATGGATGGCTTCCTGGTCCCTCTTTGGGACTACTTTGCCACATGGCCCACGCTTCATCTTCTCTCCATGACCCCTTCAATCTTGGGGTTTTCACCGCTACAGAGTTCACCTTCATCAGTGGCCTCTCCTGGTCGCTCACTGTGCCAAGCCTCAGCTGTTCTCCATGATCTCTTTAGTTCTTCAGCTCTCGTGAGGCTAAAACCAGCACCACGTGGAAGTCTCTTGCACATGACCAGCTGCCAGCATCAGATGCAGCTTTGGGCCCCTCTGGACTGTGACTTCTGTATGCTGACCCTGAGGATATATTTCCAGAAGACTTTAATTTCATGCTGGTCTCTTCTTAATCACATCTGACTTTTCAGCCTCACATGGCTAGACACAACAGGTTAATTCACATGAATGATATGATAATGATGGAATATTTGAGAAACTCTCAACATTCCCTGAACCTTCTCAAGTCAGGCCTCCATTGCCTGCACGGATCTCAGCAGTCTTAACCTTACAAACCCCCACAGAAGAGCAAGTTAAGCTCTGAGTACTCAATGGTTTTGTTAGCTAGCCCAGAGTTCCAAACATTTCCACAATCCTCCCAAAACCATGCTCAGCTGTGTCACAGCAACAGTCCACTTTCTGGCACCAACTTCTACTCTAGTTTGCTCTCTAGTGCTGTGATAAAACATCGACCAAAGGCAACCTGGGAGGAAAGGGTTTATTTCAACTCCATCACATGGGAAGTCAGGGCAGGAACCTGGAGGCAGGAACAGAAGCAGAGGCCCAGGACGGGTGGTGCTTACTGTTTGTTCTATATGGCTTGCTCATCTTGTTTTCTTATACAACCAAGGTGTCCAAGGACAGTCCACCTATAGTGGATTGTTCTTCCCACATCAATAATTAATCAAGAAAATGCCCCAAAAGCATGCCCACAGGCCATTAGACTTAATTAATTCCTCAGTTGAAATTCGCTCTTCTCAGATGACTCTAGCTTATATAAAGTTGACATTAAAAACTAACCACCACATCCTGCAACTAATTGCCTTAGAGTTAGCATTAAACACCTGCTTGCTACCTCACAGTCCTGAAGACAGAAAGCCTGCCACACTCGTCAGAGAAAGGCTGTGTGTATCTTACCATCTTACCAAGGCTATCCCAGGAGGTACTGAGTAAATCCATTCCAACTCTGTGTTGCTAACAGTCTCGGCTCTGCAGGACTGAGGCCCCCATCTTCTTCCTGGCTGTTAGCTGAGGCCTCCCATTCCCAATGCACACCCACCATCAGCTTGTGAAATGGCTCTTTCCCCATTCTGGAACCTCTGCGCAGTCCAGAGCAATCTCTGCTTTCAAAGGGCTCCCAGTCTGGACTCACCCAAGTCATGCCCCAATGATGAACTCAAAGTCAACTGATCCTGAACTTTAATTACATCTGCAAAATCTGTTTTGTCACGTGATATGGCACAGCCACAGCTGTGCTATCTCACTGGATTCTGTCCCAGAGATCAGAGCACAAAATCCCAGGGAACCATAACAGGATTCCATGTATCACATTATAAAGACAGCCATCATCTGGCCCCAAATTGTCTAGTCTTGTTTTAATAACTTTGACTTCCTGAACAAATATCTTGTGTGGCAGCTTAAACATCAGGCAGTTCTGGAAGTCTGGGGTCAAAGTGTTGGTCAACTCAGTTCCTGCTAAAAAACATTCTTCTTGTTA
Organism: Peromyscus melanophrys; assembly: GCA_902168415.1. NCBI lineage: Eukaryota > Metazoa > Chordata > Mammalia > Rodentia > Cricetidae > Peromyscus > Peromyscus melanophrys. The sequence continues at coordinate 22,406 of CABHPR010142835.1, forward strand.
TACAAACAGATATTTTCTTATCCTCTATGCTGTACCTTCTGTGGCAGGAAGGGTGGAACTCTCATGGACTAATTCATTACTTCTCAAAGCATCGAGCCCATCCACAAGGAAATTACCTCTCAAAAGCCCTCTGTGGTGGTTTGAATAGGTATGGTCCCCCATAATCTCATGTGTTTGAATGCTTGGCCCATAGGGAGTGGCACTATTAGGAGGTGTGGCCTTATTGGAGTAGGTGTGGCCTTCTGGGAAGAAGTGTGTCACTGTGAGGGTGGGCTTTGAGGTCTCAGATGCTCAAGGTATGCCCAGTGTGACACAGTCTCCTTCTACTGCCTGAAGATCGAGATGTTGAACTCTCAGCTCCTTCTCCAGTATCATGTCTGCCTGCATGCCACCCACCATGATGATAATGGTCTAAACCTCTGAACTGTAAGGCAGCCCCAGTTAAATGTTTTCCTTTATGATCATGGTGTCTCTTCGCAGCAACAGAAACCCTAAGACAGCCTCCAAACATGACCACATGGAGAAATAGGCTCCAACATGTGAATCTGGGGGGGGGGGGCACAGACAGTACACAGCAGGCCCAGCCCTGCCCAGCCTCTTCCGACTCTGATCTCCATACACAAGCATCCTCTTCCCTGGTCCACCATGTTTCTGCTTCCATCTCCCCAGAAGCCCCTGCTGCTCCTGTGTGAGTAGGGCTCACTGGGTTTCCATTTGCTGTACATTCCCTGGAGAGCTTTTCTGGTACTTCAGGAATACTGCTAGTGCCTGTCCCATTTCCACTCATCACAGCTACACTGTACTATCAGCCTCCTTAGCTGTCATTTTCTTTAATAGAGAATAAATTTCTGCCAGGTGTAGTACACATCTGTAATCCTAGTACTCAGGAGGGCCAGAGTGGAAGGAGAGAAGGAAGGAAGGAAGGGCAGGAGGAAGAAAGGAAAGAAGCCAAGGGAGTTAGGAGGGAGGGAGCTCTAGTAGGTTTATTATGAGGCAGTCACTGGTCCAGAAGCTGGTGGGAAACTGATCTGTACCGGTCAGGCCTCCTTTAAGATCTATGCCTTCCGCCCTCATCTGAATTCCAGGTATAAGGCAACAGGGTTGAACTTCTGTCTACCTTGACAAACCATTTCCATTCTCTGAGCCTCTGAGTCTGGGGCTTCTCATGCATGGGGTCTCCTCTTCTACAGTTCAGAACCAGCAAATCACAGAAAAGTCCTAATGGTTAACATCGCGCCTCAAGCACTATGATTTAATATAGTATTTGAAATCCCAAACCAGGAAGAAGGGAGTAGAAAGCCTTGCTTGATTGTGGTGTCATCTCTGGTCGACAGGTCAGTGGAACTCAGCTTCACTCTCTGAACATGGAGCTGGGTGCTTGTGTCCGAAGCCCCTCCCTGTCTGGTGTTCTTGGTTCTCACCTGAGGTGAGCATTACCAGAATTTTTGCTGTTCACTGCACTAATATAAATATCATCTAATTGAGGGTGGGCTGGGTCTCATCACATAAAGAGATCTAATTGCTGAGTTCAAGCTCCATCTGTACTGACAAAGGGCGGTGCCCACAAAGCCTGCAGAGCCACAGTGCCTCCAAACAAGAAGAGAATACACAGCATTGCTGTGAGGGGCTGGCTGTGACTGGCCTGGCCTACCCTCCCCACCTGCACATGCCAGATGGAAAGGACGCTTTCCCTGGTCCATAGACATTGGTCACGAGGACCGGAGTCATTGACAAACCTAAAATAGACATTGTAGGACCACCTTTCTCTAGTACCTTAAACACTCCTGCACCACAGGATAGTGCAGATCAATAAGGCTTCGAGACAATAACCGGCTGCTTCTTTATCCAACCAGTGTTGCGTATGGCTACAGAAAGTTACCTGGGCTGGCGAAATGGCTTAGCCAGTAAAGGCACTTGTCACCCAGCCTGGCAACCTGAGTTTGATTCCCAGAACCCACACGGTGGAAAAAAACAAGCTCTTCCAGGTTGTACTCCAATGGAAAGGAAATCATTATACCACAGTGTGTGTGTGTGTGTGTGTGTGTGTGTGTGTGTGTGTTTCCATGTGTGAATTCTAGCACATAGGTGTCACAGTACACCTGTGAAAGTCCTCCAGGACAACCTCCACTGTCATTTCTCACCTTCCACCTTGTTGGAGACACTTGCCACCTTGTATACCAGGCCACTTTGCCTGCAAGTTTCCAGGGAGTTTCCATCTCCCATCTCACAGTCGGGAGGCTGGGATAACACACTTCTGTTCCCAGCTTTACAACAGCTCTGGGGTTCCAAACTCAGATCTTCTTGCTCATGTGGCAAGCACTGTATTCACCGATCCATGTCCCTAGCACCTCCTCTGGCTTCTTCATAATCCAGTGCAGACCACCATGTCTTCATAAAGCAGAGAAATGCAGGGATGAGAGCCTTGGGAGGTGGGGAAGGAGCAGGTGGGACTCTGCCCTCCCGTGTGGTAGGAGCAGTTACCAGAGGGAAGGTGCTGCCCCTCCACCAGGATGGTCAGGATATACTGGGATGAGGGGAACAAGGTGAAGACAGCCTGGGGAAGGCTATTCCTTGGAAGGATTTTTGCACTAAGAGAAAAAGAGAAAAGAGGCAGAACTGGAGGGGGGCAGTCTGGAAGACAGTCTGTGTGAACAGGGAGAGCATGCTGTGTGCTGAGGGACTGTTCCAGAAGGGAGTGGGTACCAGAGCTGCAGATGGGACCAGCCTTCAAGGGGCCCACGGACAGTCTTCACAGTTTCATGGAGAAGCAAGGTGTAGCTGGTGGGTGAGGAGAATTAGTGCCATTGGAAGCTGCCCATCTCCAGGCATCCCTGCACTTCCATGCCCAGCCCTGTGGCCCTCCCTGCTGGCTTCCAGCTTTTGTTTGGTCCCTGAGGCTGGCAGAGGAGGTGAGCAGTACGGAGCATGGGTACAGAGGTTTCCAGGGCTCCGTGGCATGAGATTTGTGACAGTCATGTCAGAGTCGAAGGGAGACACTACTGGTTCATCCACTTTATTTCCATTTAAGTGACACATGAGAGATCGAGGATCCGAACTGTACCTCAAAAACATATGATTACCAAAGACGCCGAAGGCACAGCCAGTCAATTCATAAGATTAATTCCTTAAGCTTAAACAATAGAAAAGTTCGCCAGAGAGAAAAGAATTCCAAAGAATGGTTGCCTACTGTCTGGGTTTATAATTACCAGTAGCTCCACACTGCTCACCCAAGGCTGACTGCCCCTGAACGCCTTTCAAACTGTCAAGTTCTCTGGCTTTGCTTCCGAAATATGATTGAAACAAGAAGTCTCCTTGTATTTCAAAGGTAAGCAAGGCTCTTCAGCAATACTTTCCTAAGCATACAAAATCAAAGCCAAATTAAATTAAAAAAAAAGTCTTTCCAGACACAAACATCAATGGGAAAAAAAAAAGCCCAATTTTAGACCATATGGATATTGCTAACTTCAGAGGAGCTATAAGTTAGAACCACCCACACACATTATGCTGCTTATAATTCAACTTTTATTAAAGATAAATATCATTATTAACAAATCATAAATACATATACCCGCTCCCAAAATACAGTACCAGCCTGTAGAACCTCCTGAATGTACAGGCAAATGACAATTTCAAACACCATTCAATGACATAGACATCTAATTTTTTTTATCCTTTAGGAAATCAAATTTGATCACAAAGTGTCCTCAGTTTCGGATGGGTTGCTTCCAGTCATGGCGGGTGTTTTTTTGTCTTATGTGACTGAGTGAAATGAGCCAGCTCTCCCCCTCTGTGAGAGGGGCTTCACAGCCTGCTGGGCTCCCCTCTGTTTGGGACAGAGGGTTGGCACTGGCGATGACATCCAGGGGCGTGGTGGTGTGAGAAGGGTCCGAGACCCCGAGTAGGTATGGCCCTGAGCATCAGTGTTAGCTTCGTTTCTGTGAGTGTGATAATACCCTGATAAAGAGCAATTTAGGGACGCCGGGCGGTGGTGGCGCACGCCTTTAATCCCAGCACTCGGGAGGCAGAGGCAGGCGGATCTCTGTGAGTTCGAGGCCAGCCTGGGCTACCAAGTGAGTTCCAGGAAAGGCGCAAAGCTACACAGAGAAACCCTGTCTCAAAAAAAAAAAGAGCAATTTAGGGAAGAAAGGGATTATTTGGCTCACAATCCCAGGCTACAGTGTCTTATTGCAGGGAAGCCAGGCGGGAACTTAGAGCAGTGGGGCACATCCATGGTCCAACAGAGACAGGGTAAACACTGATCCTTGCTTGCTTTCTTCTTTCATACTGCTTAGGACACCCTGCCTAGGGAACAGGGTCACCCACAATGAGCTGAGTCCTCCTACATCAATTGATAATAAAGAGATATTTCTCATTAAAACTCTCTTCCAAGGTGATTCTAGGTTGTGTCAAGTTAACAGTCATAACTACCCAGCACAGCACTCAAACTGGCTGCAGGCATCAGGAGCTGGTCCCATGACCCCCTGCATGGAGGTAGTAGAATGCATGGTGCAAAACAACTCAACAGGGTTTGGAGAAAGCATGTGTGCAGCCATGGGCTCCATCCCCAGCACCAAAGCCACAAAGCAATACCACACACACACACACACACACACACACACACACACACACACACACACACACACATACACATACACACACACACACACACACACACACACACACAAAGACATTTGGTTACAGAATCCATATTTCTACTTGTATTTAAAATGACTATGCCTGGTAGTTAGAGAATGCTGCTTTTAATTGATTTAAAACATTTTGCTCTTGTTATTATGCTTCATTGCAACTCATTCATCTCTGGCTCATACGCCCCGTCTCAACTCTGAGCTTGGATAGTTTCCCTGTTCACCTCCAGGAATAATCTAAGGCCATCTCTGAGGATCTGTCTTATCCTGGGAGTTAGGTTAAAAGACAGGGAACCAGCAACACCTGAGGAAAGCCCCCAACAAATTTTCCTATCAAATTATCAGCCAAATGAAAGCACCTTGCAAACCCTGGAGGTGTAACTGGGAATCTAATACACCTCTGCCAGTGTTCACACACAGGGGTTTGCATCATGGAGAGCCACCGAGAAATAAAAATAAGCAAAGAGCCTTGGAGGTCAGTGTTTGAAGAAGCCTTTGCAAAAACTAGTTTTGTTTACATTTTATTTATTGTGTCTGCATACACGTGTGTGCAGGCCCACCATGAGCTTGTGAAAGCCAATTCTCTCCTTTTACCATGTGGATCTCAAGGACTGAACTATATCTGCCAGACTTGGCAGCAAGCACCTTAACCCACTGAACCATGTTGCCCAGGCCAGAAGGGACACTGGTGTTCATTTCCAGGCTAGCACCCTCAGAGACTGCAGCAGCTTGGCTGGTGTCAGACATCCCCTTTGGGGAGCTCCCTTAGGCCCTATGGATAACTACAGGTGTCTCCTCCCCAACACGCCTGAGTCAAAGTCCAGACAGAGAGAAGAGTAAACGTCCCAATCTACCAGGAGAAACCCAGCCTAGAAAAGGCTAAGATGCCAGTTCCAATGCGATGGATACAGAAAGCTAATTCTTAATTTTAAAAATGTGGTGTGAGAAAGCAAATGCTTCCAAATGGAGGGGTGGAGAAAGTGTAAACACCATCTCATCTATTTTTTAAACGGTGCCCAGCAGCTACCATATTAAATTCGGTTTGTTAATTATTTAGTCTGCCATGAGACCGCAGACTCTGTGGAGAAACCAGAGGATGCCTGAAGCCTGGCTTTGTTCTTTCAAAACAGCATCCTGAGGCCAGTGGTGGGCACTAGAGTGTGCTGCCATTGGTGCAACTGTGATGTAAAAGAGAGTCTCGCTCAGCCTGCAGGCTGGAGTTCAAGAAACGCTCTGGGTTTGTAACTGTGAGTCACTCCTTCAGCTCATGTCCTCACCAGAGCACACCTGGCCTCTGGCACACACTTGCCTGGTGACAAGTGTGCAGCTGATTGTGCAAAAGCGAGAGAACAAGGCAACCTAACACACTAAAGAGAAGATCGGAGGCACTCGCTACGTCACATCCCGAGTGATAACACTAGCCTGGTGCCTGCATGTAGACAGCTGGATCTGTCCTTTGTGCGTGTGCGAAACACACATGGCCTCATGAGAAAGCTAGTGTAAACAGGAGGTGTGTGAGAGTTCTACGGATAGGGCCAGGGCCAAATCACAGAAATCAGGGAGAAGTAAACCAACACTCAAGCCAACACCCAGGACAGAGGTGGCAGTGTGCGGGCAAGGGAGATGCTGGTGACTCCGTGGGTAGCACCAGCCCCAAGCTTCTGAGAGAAGTAAGCACATGGGAAGGTATGTTCGTGGTGTGCCAGTGGAGAAGGCTGAGGGCTGGGTCTCCACATCTCAGCCCCTGGGTGAGTCACTGAGTCACCTCAGCTGCCTCTGCTGACAAGCAATTTGGCTCTAAGAATGAAGAATGGCTACCTGCAAAGGATGCTTGGTATCTTCAATGCAACAGCAAGCATGAGCACAGGTGACCACATCTGTTTATACTCCGGGGTACTATGCATAGACCAAGAGAACCTGTTCCTGACCATCTTCTCAGCACTGAGTGCTTACTCAGGTCTGGTCTCTGCAGACCCCTAACTTTGACCTTGCTCGTGATGTGTGTGAACGCAACGAGCAAATATGGCTAACAAATTAATAAATAAAGGGAAGGTCTGACGCAGAGAGGTTGGTGCTAGGTTCTGATGCCAGCTCTTCCATCCATAAGACAGCAAAGCCACCATACAGTTACGAGCCTTGGCTTCCTCTTCTGTCAAAAGATCAGGTTGGGTGTGGTTTGGTGGTGTATGTTCCTAGCACACACCCAGGAATAATTACCCTTTCTCTCTACCTGGCTCAGATTTTCACATATTCTGAACTAAGGGTCCAGAACCTGATGTTGTATGATTTTGAAGAATTTTTCCCAAGAGTTATGTAAGAGATTCAGAGGAGGGACGGGAACAAGTGTGGAAATGAGGCCCTGGAGGCAGCTTCCAGCCTCCTCTAACCTAACAGTGTTCTGACCATTGAGTAAGTTTTCCTGAGTTCAGATGAGAGCATATTGCAATGCTTACAATTACAGTCACATGAAGCCTTTGCTCCAAGCACATAGTAAAATCTAATAAAGTAAAAAGCAGAGGAAAGCAATAATTCCCGCAGTACAGAGCAAGATTACATGTCTGGTGACAGTGGCTGAATGGCCATGAGCTCCTGGTTTTACCCAGCTCCGGAAATCTTCAGGGTTAAATTCCAAACCACAACACTCAGCAGATCTACGACCACGTGATAAACCCTACCTCCGTGCTCTGCATCCCAGGGGCTTGGACCAGCCTAGGTCCCAGCAAAGTTCCTGGACACCCGTAGAGACCATGCCTGTGCCTGGCTGCCCTTGAGTTTGAATTTAGAGATCTGGAGTGCTCCAGGGCTGCCACTGCTCACCATCAATCCATCAGTACATCCGCAACAGAGACCAGGTGCCCCAGAAGGTTCAGGGGAGAGGTCACCCTCACTGGGGTTTCAGCAATGTGGTCAGCCTATACAGCAAGACTCAGCAATGGCTTCTCAGGATGATTTATATGGTCATATAACCCAGTTTCCTTCTAGCATGGAGGTGAGCTAGTGTCTGCAGGCATGCATGTCTCCTAGGACCATGTTGAAAATGCACTGGGTACCAAGTAGCTAACAGACTCAGTGCCTAGCTACATCATTCAAGTGAGGGGAGAGGCCTGAGAAAGCTGGTTCATCCCAGACTTAACATTTAAAAAGTATAAGGATTGGAAAGTGAGGGACAGGGGACTCAGGAAAGGGACAGAAGGATGCTAGTTAGCTTTAAGACACCCACCCTAAGCTCCTCCCACCGCCACCCTCTCCCAAAGAATGGGACACTCAGTCGGGGGACACCAACTGAATTCTGATAGCACTTGATTCTCATTCCTGCTGCATCCGCAGGCTGTGAGTCTTTGGACAAGGGAGAGACCCTGGCTGCTGGTTCCTAACCTGTCAAATGGGAATGATCACATCCATGGCTTCACATGTATACTGAGCCCTGAAATGAGCAGATGAAGGCGTGCTCAAACATTGAGAACGTAGTGCGAAAGGCCTGAAAGATGAGATCTGTTATTGCTCTGGGTGCCAAGTGGGAATAAGCCGCTACTCTGCGTGTGTTCCATTCTTGCGTATGCAGGGCGTTGAGATCAGTGCTTTGTCTTTCTCCGCCTTCTCTCTCTACCCTGGACAGTTCCCAGCAAGGCCATCCCAGATCTTCCCGAAGCATCACCAAAGGTTATCATCGGAAGTTTGTCCCGGGGCGGCAGGCTCCCCTCAGACCGCAGGGCAATCCTGTTCCTGAGAGCTCTCCAGTGCCTGCCAGTAAGTGAGCAGATCCTGGGGCTTCATGAAGTGGCAGGCCACAATTTTCTGAAAGCGGCACACAGAGAAGCGTAAGCCACCGGGGAAAAAGGTCTGTTTGGTGTGGAGTTCCTCAGGCCGGATCTTCAGCTTGGCCAGGCAAAGCCCCACAAACACATCCTCCAGCTTGAGGAACGGAACGCTCTCTGAGACGTTGTATACTTGGCTTGCCACGTCGCTCGAAAAGACATAGCCGGTACCAGAGCAAAAAGGCGGGTACCTGTCCCAGGGGTACTCAAACTTACTCACAAACCACTTGTTGAACCTCTGCCTGATGGGAAAGTCGTTGGGCTTTATGTAGCCCGTGAAGAACCGGGCCGTTTTGTTTTTCTTTAGCAGCAGTTCGGTCAGATAGCCAACGTTCACAAACATGTCTGAATCGGTTTTCATCACAAAAGTGGCCTGAGGGCAAAAGTGGTGGACCCACTCCATGCCCATCATGGTCTTCAGGGTCAAGTTGAAATAGACGTCCTTGAAATCCTTCTGGATGATGTCATGGTGCTGCTCGCTCTCCTGGGCTGTGGCATCCATCTCCTCGGTGCTGTCTGAGGTCCCCAGAAGGAAGAAGGTCCTCACGTGCCGCCCCCGCACCTCTGTGTCTCTACCCCACGTCTTGCGGATGGCCATGCGAGCTGCCAGCTGCCTGTGGGATGAAGTCACCAGCAGCACGAGGAAAGGGGGCTTCTGCTTGCAGTCTATGTCTGGAAGCCGGAGAAACTTGCCCTGATCTTTCTTGAGAACAAACGGCAGTTCTTTGAAAGGCTCCATGCTGAAGTACAAGCAGAGTGCGCCCACCATCAGAATGAAAGCGTAAACCAGCCTCATCTTCGTGCAGACCATCTGAAAGGACAAAGACAAACTGCCAGGTCTCCAGAGTGAGAGGGTGGAGTAACAGATACCCAAACACAAGGAGATCAGAGGGCTCCGTTCAGGTGGGTGTTCCAAGTCTAGCACCAGGGCCAGAATTTACGTTTTTGTTTTTTTTGTTGTTGTTGTTGTTGTTGTTTGGTTTTTTCGAAACAGGGTTTCTCTGTGTAGCTTTGCGCCTTTCCTGGAACTCGCTTTGGAGACCAGGCTGGCCTCGAACTCACAGAGATCCGCCTGCCTCTCAGAATTTACGTTTTATAAGTAACTAACAGAGAAGTGTTTGAAAGTTTCCAACACAGGGCTGGAGAGACAGCTCAGTTAGGAGCTACCAGCAACCACCTCTATCTGCCGTTCCAGAGGATCCAAGGCCCTCTTCTGGCCTCTGGGGGCACTGCACACATGTAGTGCACAGATAAGCATGCAGGAAAAATGCCCATACATATAAACTAAAGATGTTTAACGTTTACCCCAAAAGCACCAAGCACATAGGAAAAACAGATGTTTAAGGAAATGTAATTGTGAATCAGTGTAAACATTACACATTATACATGTGTACTGAATTTTATCAAACCCCGTATATACACAATTTTAAAATGAACTTCCAAAAATATGAGTTGATGTGCCAGGTAGGTGAGATAGATGAAGAGATCCACAGTTTAGAAAACTCTGGAATCTTTCAGCACACAGAAATGGAGGCCATGCCTCAACAGTGAAGTACACAGAACAGCCTGGCATGCTGGCTCCCAGTACCACACTGAGAGCCCTGGGATTCAGATGCTGATCCCAGCTCTGGGAACTGCCAATCTTTCACTGATGGAGTATTCAGACTCCTTGTCCTTCAGTAGATGAGACCAGATTTCCCAACAGGTCCTCAGCTCTGACCTCTGATGACCCCATGACAAAGAATGACACAATGTAGCTAGACAGCCTGCAGGTCTGGAAGCTGTGCATTCTGGGTGTGAGCACAGGTCTGGAAGCTGTGCATTCTGGGTGTGAGCACAGGTCTGGAAGCAGTGCATTCTGGGTGTGAGCACAGGTCTGGAAGCAGTGCATTCTGGGTGTGAGCACAGGTCTGGAAGCAGTGCATTCTG
>CABHPR010142835.1:43787-69002 GCA_902168415.1 Peromyscus melanophrys
CACACACACACACACACACACACACACACACACACACACACACACACGCACATACACACACACACACACACACACACACACACACACACACACACACACACACACACACAAAAGAAAGCTGTCCCCATTCCAGCTCAATCTCAGCATGGTATGTAGTCCTCCACACCTGGATCCTGAATCCCTCATCACATGGAGGAAAGAGTAACTGTGACTTCTTCCAACTACAATATCGTAGCATCCACATTATGGTACTCAGGGTGCCAGCTTGGTTCTGCCCCTTGTGCCCCAACTTCTCATAGGCTTTGTGAGCACCAGCCCAGTCTATAAATGGAAGTTTTCTCTCCATGGGATAACTGGAGAGCCCAAAGGAGCCTTGGGGCTCCAAGCTTGTTGCTTACATTCCAAGCCTCATCTCTAGGATGAAGAGCACAGTCAGGGACACATGTCCCTCAGAGGTCAATGACTTTCTCTTAAAGGGCAGTGTGAGCACACATCTGGCCTCCCATGACTGGCTGGGGCAAGGATTTTTATCCAAAGCCAGTGGGCAGGGCCCAGGCCAAAGAAGTCTCATATAGAGATGTTCCTACTCTAGGAAGCCAACCAGTAGAGATGGGGCATCCAAGACGGCCCAGTGAGTACCAGTACAGTGTGTGAGGGAAAGCTGCAGTGGTGGGAAAACACACACAAGTGGTCAAAATCACAGATGCACCATCCCATAGTTCTGAAGTTGAAGTCCCCAAGCAGGGAACCAGCTGCTCAGGGAGGACTCTCTCACTGCCTTGCTGTATCTTTGCACAGGAAGGACAGAATTCTAATGCTTCTTCCCACTCTTTTTTTTTAAGGTGGGGTCTACATAGCCCTGACTGTCCTAGAACTCACTCTGTAGACCAGGCTGGCCTTGAACTCACAGAGATCTGCCTGCCTCTGCCTCCAGAGTTCCGGGATTAACACCATGCCCAACTGTCTCTTTCTACTTTTATGGGGACATTACTCCCTTCACCAGGACTTCACCCTGCTGATCTCACCTAAACCTGCTCAACTCCCAAAGGTCCCATGTCCAGGCACCAGTTCTCTGGAGGCTAGCTGAGGCTCTGCCTATGAATCAGAGGATGCTAATCCAGTCCGCAGGAATCATCTCCAACCATCATGGGGCACCTTTCTCAATCCTACAGGGGTGGGGTTTCTCTGAGGGAGTGTTGCTCTTTTCCAGGGGAGCTTCCTGCTGGGAAATTATACTTGACCTCAGATTTTTCCTTCTTGGACATGGAAAAGGTCATCTTACCTTGCCTGGAAACACAGACTGGGGGTGGGGGGTGCTGATGGTGGGGGAGGGTATCCGTGCTGTATTCAAGCTCTGTCCTTCAGTCTGCAATCTGTTCCCTGTTAAAGCTGCCTCTATCTCCTATGAATCATCTTTTTTACAAGCAGTGAGCCACATGCTGGGCCTTCACCCAGTATGGTGCGACATGTTTTTCAAGCATGGAACTTCTGCTAGATTCCTTTTTTAACAAAACCCCAGATGATACTGAAAATTTTGTGGAGCACAATTTGCCCACAGTGTCAAAGAGGAACAAAAAAAAATGTTTTCAGATTTAAGGACGTTGAGTTGTTTTTGTTTGTTTGTTTTAGGAAAATAAGTTGATGACTTCAATACACTAAAAATATCAAAGCAATAGAGTCTTCTTCTTAGCAAAAACCAAACAAAACTAATTAAAAACTACAAAAAAAAAATTTTTAAAGCTCTGCAGAATGACATCAATAGCGATGCTGGGTATTTTGACCATGCAAGTTAGAAACTATGAGAATTCTGTATTAGATCCTTGACCACCAAAGTCCGGTGAAATAAAGTAATGAGTCCTTGAACCCTATGGTGATTTAAATGAGAATGTCTCCCACAGGCTCCTATATTTGAATACTTGGTCCTCAATTGGTGGAACTCAATTGGTAAGGACTAGGAGGTGTGGCCTTGGAGGAGGTGTGACCTTGGAGGAGGTGTGGCCTTGGAGGAGGTGTGCCAATGGGGATGGGCTTTGAGGTTTCAAAAGTTCATACCATCCCATTTGCTCTCCCCTTCATGCTTGTGGATCAGATGTGAGCTCTCAGCTACTATGTTTGCCTGCTTGCTGCCATGCTCTCCAATATGATGGCCTTGGACTCATGCTCTAAAACTGTAAGACCCCAATGAACTCTTTCTTCTAAAAATTGCTTTGGTCATGGAATCTTATCACAGCACTATGAAGATAACTTCGACAAGTGACAAGCACTTCACTGATGTGTCCAATCCCTTGTTTTTGATCACACAACCACCTCAACTCTCATGGCTTTTCTTGATGGACAAATTCAACACTCTGAAAGACATGGCTCCCTCAGTCTGCAAGCTGGTTTGTCTAGTCCTGGTGACTACCCAATTCCCAGCCCTCACATCAGTTTTTGTACCTGGGTCACTCCCACTCTGTATGGATCTTATGCCCCCATGCTCACCCACCTCTGCCCTACTAACACATATCTCCCTTAACTGCCAGCTCCTATTCGAAGCTCTTCCTTCATAGTCTACTCACATCACCAGTATGTTGTGTTGTGCAGGGAACCATGAAGTTGTTCTGGCCTAGCTGCCTTGAGAGGCACGCATCATAGGTTTTTCTGGATAGAGTCCATGGCTCCTGGGCACAATGTGCCTTCCAGTTCCAGACAGACCAAGGCACTCCCTCAGGCAATGAAGCATTCAGGCTGCTCTGTCTTTCTGAAGCAAGGAAGCTTGACTGGACAAATTGTCTTAGACATTAATCTTGTGTGCCCTGTGTAGCTTGCAAACATCACTGTATCCTGGCAACTACAACTGTATTGATCCTGGAATTTGCCATTGTCTTCTGTTTCTGATAAAGGTATAAAAAGTCAATCGCTGATGTGCCATGCTATGTTCAAGCCCATGGGTGTCCTAACCTTTTCTGAATGGAGACAGAGGAGAAGTGGGTGGGGGAGGGGTAAATGAAAGTGGGGGAAGGGGAGGGAATGAGAGGAGAGGAGGGAAGGGAAACTGTGATAGGTGTGTAAAATAAAGGGGGGAAAGTTAATTTAAAAAACTTAAGAATCATCAAAAAAAAAGTCTGATTGCTCTCAATAAAATTGTCACAGCCTCAGTTGTGCTGTGGCCCATCAAAATGGCCTAACTTAATTCCTGGATGCTCTATCAGGTGACCTTAGCCTGGGAAGTAAGCTCAGGCACTTACAGCATTGTGTTGTATGGATCTAATTACAGGGTTGTATTCCATTAATTCTTTGTACAGCCCACTTTCTCATTAGTTGATAACTCCAGAGGACCACAAATATCATCTATCTGCATTTTTCACTATTTTAGAGTGTGGTGATATTAACCTTTTATTTATTTTATTTTTTTATTTTTTATTTATTTATTTTATTTTTTATTTATTTTTTTTTTCGAGACAGGGTTTCTCTGTGTAGCTTTGGCACCTTTCCTGGAACTCACTCTGTAGCCCAGGCTGGCCGTGAACTCACAGAGATCTGCCTGGCTCTGCCTCCCAAGCCCTGGGATTAAAGGCATGTGCCACCACCGCCCAGCTAACCTTTTATTATTTTAGACAAAAAAAGGAGAAATACAGTGATATATTGTGTACTCTAATAAAGCTTTTATTATTTTAGACAAAAAAAAAGGGAAATGTGGTGATATACTATGTACCCCAATAAAGCTTGCCAGGGGATCAGAGGAAAAGCCAGCCACTATATTAAACATAGAGGTCAGGCAGTGGTAGCACAGGCCTTTAATCCTAGCATTCCAGAGGCAGAGATCCATCCAGATCTCGGTGAGTTCAAGGCCACATTGGGAACAGAGCCAGGCATGGTGGCACACGCTTTTAATACTAGCACTAGGAAGAAAGTAAGATGGCAGGGCACAGAAAGGTATATAAGGCATGAGTAAACAGGAACTCATGCTTCTTGAGGCTGAGGATTTCGTAGAGGTAAGAACATGGCTGGCTTGTTCTGTTTCTCTGATCTTTCAGCTTTCATCCAAATGTCTGGCTCTGGGTTTTCAATTAATAAGACCATTTAGCAATTCATGTTACATTTGGTGACCCAATGTTTGTGGCATGAATTCACAAAAAAGCTGCTTGCCTGAGGCTCAGGCTGGAGCTATATGCAGCTGGAATCTCCATCCTCCCTGGGCCAGCAGTCCCTAACCCACTGGCTAAGTTTCTGTTGCAGCCTCTCTGTAGCAAACTCCCCAGGCCCAGGATCCAAACATGCTGCTTTTGTATGTCCTCCATACAAACAGCTGGCTCTCTAGTTTCTTCCCTTTGGCTCTCCCTGGATCACCATCTCAGGCTGCTACCACACTAGGTAGCTGCCTTGAAACCCACTTGGGCTTCTACCGTTCTACGCAGTTGGCAGAGTTGATGAGGCAATTAAGATTTCTTAAAGGGAAAAATTAGTTAAAAGTGATTTTTTTTCCACATTAAAAGATGGAAAACACTTTTACAATGGAGGGTGTTTGGTCTCTGTTTGATAACACATTAGGTGGTCTGAAAATGGAACAACTAAATGAGAGGATAATTAATGTTGTTGGGACAGATGTAATGTCAATTATAAACATTACTTAGTTGATCATTTCTGTATTATCATTTAAAAAGTTGGTTAACATGAGTGCCAAGATGAAAATTTTAGAAAAACTTGTTAAAACAGATCATAGAGATATTCAGACCCAGACAGAAGAATTTAAAGATGAACCTGTCTCAGCATTGCATTGTATGGTTACAGAGAAACAGCCTAAGGCTTTCAAACAGCCAACCTTAATCTATCCAGTAACCTTAGAGGAACTGCCAAATGATCAAGACTGTGTACGAGCTGATTGGACTCCTATGCAAATGTTAGATTTGAGGTGATTCAAGGAAGCTATAGTCTCATATGTTATGCATTCTCTATTTGTAAAGCAGATGTTAAACTCGTGGTCAACTTGTAATAGAATTATCACTCAAGACAGGGAAGATTTGGTTATAGCTGTTCTAGAGGCTGGTCCACAGTTACAATGGAGGACCTGGTGGAAAGAGGAGTCTAAGATCATTGAACAATGATGTAGGGCTAGAGGTATGGAAATTTGCCAAGATCAACTTCTTGGAAAATGCGATGATGCTGATATACAAAGACAATCTTTGTATGATGACCACACCCTAATTTTATGCCAAATAACAGCCTTGAATGCTTAGGAGAGAACTGAAGAAGTACGGAAGAAAATTGAGTCATTTACAAAAGTTATACAGGGCCCAAAAGAAACCTTCAGGATTCCTTACAAAGGCTGTCTTTAGCAGTAAACAGAATGATACCAAATTCAGAAGCTAGACAGACAATAAATGAATCTCTGGCTTTTGAAAATCCTAATGCACAATGTAAAAGGGTAATTAGGCCATTAAAGACAAGATCAGCATCCTTGGAAAAATGGATCCCAGATACAATTAATATTGAATCTCATGACCATGATGATACTTGGATAAGAGAGGTGATTTCCAGAGGTTTGAAGAAAAATAGTAATGTCAAGTGTTTCAATTGTAGTAAACAAGGTCACCTAAAAAGGGACTGTAAATGGGGCATTCCTAGAAACAATGTTTTTTCAAGGAATAATCCCAACAGAATGCCCCTCTCTTCTGGATTATGCAGAAGGTGTGGTAAAGGCAAACATTAGACTAACAAATGTAGATCAACAAGAGACAAGCAAGATGTAAGGTACCAATAAGCCACAAGCCATGTGACAAAGTATAGATTAATAGAAATGGGCTAAATATAAGAGTAAGAGCTAGACAATGATAGGCCTGAGCTAATGGCCAAGCAGTTTAAATAATGTAAGAGTCTGTGTGTTTATTTTATAAGTGGGCTCCAGGAATGGTGGGACTTGGTGGGAGCTGGAGAGAAATTCTCCAGCTACACAAGGTTACCCTTTGCCTTTGCCACTGGGAAACTCCCTGAGGGGCCTCTTGTAGGCCCCCATAACAAATTCGGTTCTGTCCTTTCCTGTCATCATGAAAGAAACTCCTTCCCAGAGCAATTAAATAACCTAATGCCTATTGTAAAACACCATACTGCTCTGGATGATAGAACAGTTATAGAAGAGAGAACAAAAAATCAGGAGAAACCACAAATAAAAACTGATGAAGATTAGACTTGGAAAGTCCCCAAAGTTAGAGTTGGGGAAGTGTTTTGCTTCTGTCTTTTCAGGAAAATAAAAACAACCATCTTGAGGAACTTAAAGGCCTTTGGACAAATAAGCATTCAAAGAAGAAGGAAGAACTACACAGAAAAAATTACCAAGGAAAGGAATAATCTGACCTAATGCAATCTCTGAAGTCTCCAAAAAGACTAAGGTAATACCACCAAGCTGGCAAACACCACCCAAAGATCTGCTCAGGACAATTTCAAGATGGCTAGCTGAGATGATCCAGCCTCACAAACTACTCGAACAAGAACTTGAGACAAGCTCTGCATTTTCCCATTATGCAGAGACTGGACAACAAATGATACACTACCTCTCCCAGGACTAGATAATTAACCCAAAATTTGTCTTTTCAGGATCCCTTAAAGATGCCATTGTCCCCAGACAGCAGGAAGTAATTTTAAGAACACAACGCCCATATTTCCAAGAGGTGGGGTAGATGGTTTTTGGTCTTTCAATGGGTTATGGATAATTCTTATTGTTTAAGATGGTTGGTTACAAGTTGTTCATTGATAATGGTCAGGAAAAAAAAACTAAACAAGGAGATTAGATTCAGAGTTCTTGTTCAAAACAAAGAAAAAGAAAAAAGAGGATATAGACAAGAGGTAGATTATTGAATCTATTCTCAAAAAAGAGATATAAAATAAAAGAGTAAAGGGTAGATTATTGAATCTACTCTCAAAAGAAAAAAAAGAGAACAAGGATATGGTAAGATAAAAAGGTAGATTATTGAATTTACTCTGAAAAAAAGAGGATATGGATATGATAAGATAAAATGGTAGATTATTGAATCTACTTTTTAAAAAAAGCAACTACTAGTTTTAAATATTTTACATTAGATTGGATTTTTGTATATTGTATACAAATTATGTATTTTGATACAAATTTGAAATTGATTTTGTTAGAAAGTACTGTACATATATTTCTAATCTTGTTCAAGGTATTATATCTATATAGCTCATTTAACAATGTAATGCAAATTGCTAGTCCTTCAAAGTTATTATTACCAACTATTTAGGATAATAAAGAAATGTAAGTTAGTAGTTAGTCATTACAATTGAACTTGTAGTCATGTTAGGTATGTTTTCAAGGTCAAGCAGAGATGTATTTTAGATAGATAGGTCATCTTCAAACACTTCAGAGATCTACAGAATATGGCATTTAATAACATAGACTTTTTTTATTTTTTAATGACAATGAGACATGTCTGCTCCTGGCAGCACCAATCTACTTCAAAGATGATGGGTGTTGAAGAAATTCCATGTGGAGTTTACTTTCTTTGTGCCAAAGTTAGCCACTGGGCAAGAAAGTGCCCTTGCCTCAACTACTGACAGTATGCTGTCCAAAATGGACAAGCAGGACACAAATCAAAGGACTGCCAATCCTCACCAAGACAGAAAACTGCTTCACAGAAACTTCTGTCAGATATGCTAGGCCTGTAGGCCGAAGATGATGCCCCAACACTGCAGAGGAACCTTGGGTGACTGTCCAGGCAGCCAGCTGTTTCTGTCACTTCTCACATTTTTTGGAAGTTGCTTGTTTGCACTTTCTCCTTACTCAGTTAATATTATTTCCTTCTCGGGTCTCTGAGGAAGTTGAAGATTAGATAGTTACAGTTATAGTTTTCCTTGTTAACAAATTCAGAAGGGAAACTCACTAAAGGGGTGTAACGTGTATAAGTTTGAAAGACATCAAAAGATAGTTTTCAGTTGGTAATACAAGTTAGGATAGGAAGTGAATTAGGTACAACATTTTGGACCCACCAAAATAGGATAAATAATGGAGGTTTTTGTCTGAATCTGTCAAATGTTAATGGACTAGATATTGTTAATGGAACTCTTGATTATATATACTTATTGTACATATTTTTTCTTATATTAGTTATAACTTTTCATTATTTTAGACAAAAAAAGGGGAAATATGGTGATATATTGTATACCTTAAATGTGGTGATATATTGTACACCCCAATAAAACTTATCTGGGGATCAGAGGACAGAGCCAGCCACTGGATTAGACATAGAGTCCAGGCAGTGGTGGCACACACCCTTATTCCTATCACTTGGGAGAACTCACTGGATCTCTGTGAGTACAAGGCCACACTGAGACAGAGTCAGGCAGTGCTGGCACACACCTTTAATCCCAACACTTGAGATCTCATGCCTTTGCTTGGAAAGCACACGCACCTTTAATCCCAGGAAGTGGCATGGCTGGGTGGAGAATGGTACATAAGTTGTGAGACAGGAACTAAGCAGCAGTTCAACTGAGACCCTCAGGGTGAGGACTCAGAGGCTTTCAATCTGAGGATTCGTGGAAACAGGATTGGCTGAGGAGTTGGCGAGGTGAGGTTGGCTGTGGCTTGTTCTGTTTCTCTGATCTTTCAGCTTTCACCCCAATGTCTGGCTCCGGGTTTTCAATTAATAAGACCATTTAGCAATTCGTGTTACAATAGAGTCTGTCAGGACAGACAATTCAGCACACGGCAACCCGAGGAAAAGTTTTGACTCAGAGAAGAGAAGAGACTCCTGTCTCCAAATTCCCAATCGCACTTCTTGATTCAGGCACATTTTTCCCACTTGGAAACAGACACAGGGTTTATGTGGCTTCTCAGCTGTTGTGCAAAAAGTTCATTGAGTCAGGTGTGTTTGCTTTCTGCATCTTTCATAAGAGACTTTGATGATTTCTGCGAAAAGAAGTGGTCATGTGTTTCACCCCTGCTGTTCATGGGGTGGGGCTTTTGAAAAAACACTGACTGATTTTTCATAAGTGCTTAGCTCTGAGAATGCAGGGAGTAAGAATAAATGTGACCATGTGTGTCCACCAGCTGCCAGATCACCATTCGAGCCTAAAACTTCTCTAGGAAGTATTTCCTCCTTGGTGACTCAGCTGAACAATGAAAGGTGTAGGCCAGCATGGAATATTTATTATACGTCTCCCTTTGACCACTACCTGACCTGGCTCATGGCTCTCAAATGCAGTCACCTAGGAAGAAATTTGGCTAGATTGGCTGGGATTCAGAAGTCAAAAGTTCGATCTTCCCAGCTTGCCTTTGGCCAGCAGAGACTCTGAGTAGAACCTCACCTAGACATCACTATTCACTGACCCTTTAGCCACATCAACGTCCCCCACACAGTGTAAAACACAAAGATTCTACATGCAGCTGATAGAGACCAGACACTGGGGCACAAAACAAGCAATGCTAGGATACTTGGCTTGTGTCAAGAAAGCAATCCAACATGCGTGCATTCTGGCATACTGCTAAAGAAAAGAAGGACCTGCCTCAGGATGAATCCAGTGCCATATATACTGTATAAGAACCAAGGAATGGATTCCCATGAGTGGAAAGAAAAACAAAAGATATCAGTCAATAGAATTGACTTTGTTGTGTACCTGAACCACATCATGACAAGAACAACCGTGCCATTGGTGCCTGAGGGCCAGACTCCAGACACAGGAGGGACAATATCTTTCCCTGTGTGCAACACAGATTCCTCAGTTAGAGGTGGGCTTGACCATCTCAAAGGAGCCTTCCTCCATGACTTAACGAGTACAGTGCTCATCAGTCACCTGGGCCTAGATCTTCTGGACTCCATGGTCTCTTCTGACTGTGATGCAATTTGGGCCAATCATCTGACAAAGAAGGGAGCTGTGAACTGTTCATCTTCTTAGCTCACAGCTGTTCTGGTGGAAAGGGCTAGTGGGGGCATAACCAGTTCATGGGAACACCAGTTTGATATTTAAAATGATACAGCAATGTCTCTGTGGCTCAGAATTGTCCTTCCGCCTTCAAGACAATGCAAGACACTCCCAGAGAGTATGGGGGAACCCCTTGGGTTCTTGTCATGCTCAAGGAGAGAGGGGAACTAGCATTGATTAACCTCTTACTGTATTCCATGAACATTATCTCATCTAATTAGTCCACCAGCCTTCAGATTGGATCTTTTAAAATTGAGAGACTGGGGGGCTAGAGAGTCCTTGATGCTCCTGCAGAGGACCTTAGTCTGGTTCCCAGTGGCTCACAACTGTCTGTAACTCTTGTTCCAGGGGATCCAACATTCTCTTCCAGCCATCATCCTCTTTTGCACAAAGGTGGTGCGCGCATGCATGGACACACACACACACACACACACACACACACACACACACACACGCATGCACGCACGCACGCATGCACGCACGCACACGCACACACACAGGCACTCACACATGTAAAATAAAAATAAATTTTAAAAACCAAGAGATGGAGTTGAGAGAGAAAAGGTGTTGGCTAAGGTCATCCATGAGTGAGCTGGAAGAAGGGCAAATGACTTCAGGAGGAGAGCCAACTGGAACTTGATTCCTACAAAACCATCCTCTTGGTGACAGCCAACTCAAAAGGGAGGAGTTCTGGGTTAGCGACATTCTGCTGATCATCAACCACAAGACACTGGCCTTGGCCAGGGGCCTGAAGGAGGGCAGTGACTTGGAGCATGTGACAAAAGGGACCTGAAATGGGCTTGAACCCCGGAATGCAGGTGCAGAGCCCATGTTCTGCTGTCTAACACGGAGATCTCCAACAAGCCATTGGACTTGAGGAACCCAGATTCCTCATCTGTTGGAAGGGAGTGACCCCCAGAGGCAGCCCTACTTAGGGCTGAAGATATCCTTAACCACACAAAAGGCTTTGGCACAGAACACAGGATCTTTCATAAAGGACTGTGGGAACTGTTTAACATTTCAGGGACACATTCCCTCATGCATGACTATGGTGAGCCTCCTGTAAACCCTGCACCTTCAGGGCAGCTGTGGGAAGCACAGCAGGATAAAGGTCTGGTGCTGTCTCCAGCCAATAGACGGAAAAATGCAGGTTGACTGAACCACCTTCCAGAGTGATAGTCACTCTTCCAGAACACTGTTACCAACCTATCTTGCATGCTAAGTAGTCAGCTGACCTAAAGGAAGGTGGGTAGCACTTTGTAAGCCAGTTTAGGAGAAGCCTGAACTTACTCCTACTAGGGCTGGGACTAGTGGCGGGGTGATGTTATGGCTAGGACTGGGATTAGGGTTAATGTAGGACTAAGGTTAGGGCTGAGTTAGGATGCGGATTATGGTTGAGATTAGGCTTTCAGTTGTAGTTTCCTCCCCTCTCTCCTCCTTCTCCCCCTCCCTCTCCTTCTCTCTGTCCCTTCTCTTGAACTAAGCTTAGAACCAGGACCAGAGCTGGGATAGCCTTAAGCTGGTATCAAGACTGGGGCTAAGCTTAGGGCTAGAGCTACAGCTAGAGATGGATTTTGAGTGGGATTTAGTTAGGGATAGATTTGGGATTAGGATTAGTGTTAGAACTAAGGTTAAGGTTAGTGTTATGCCCATGATTAGGGTTAGGGTGAAATTTAAGCTTAGTCTTGGATTTGGATAGGGTTTGAGTTAGGGTTATCTTCTACATTAGGGCTAGAACTAGGGACATAGTTAGAGTTAGTTTGGGTTCTGGTCACGGGTGTCTTCTGTGATATAAGGATTCACCTGGGGTTTCCCTCTTATGCCCTGAGGGCAAGGCTATCTGGCCAGCTCCCCAGACCCTCCTCATTTCAATTCTCATTGCTTCCCCTTCATCTACATGATCACCCCGCAGCATACTGGCCACCTTGATGCCTACAGCAGGAAAATTTTCACAGCCTGCCATAACTCCCCGTGCCCAAGAACACCAGAAACCAGCCTCTGACTACAGCCTTCTTTAGGCTGGCGAGGGCCATTCTCTCTGTAATACCCAATGGCTAACCTCCTCTGATACAGTTCAGAAGAGCTAGCTCACCCTCTTGTAGCCAATCACAGATTGCTTCACATCCCCAATCTTTACTCGAAAGGCTCATTCAATTTCCAGAGCTTTCCAGTCCTTCAGGAAGAAAAGATCATCCCATATTGCTTCCCTGGGCAAAAGACCACGTATGAAGAAATTGCCTTTGGTAATTCCGTCTGAAACTTATTAAGTCTTTAAACAAGAGTCCCCACCAAGCATGGCTTCACCTGTGCTGGCTGCAGGAGGAAGGAAAAGCTGCAACCAGTGAGTCACCCAGGAGGTAGTCTGAGGCCACCCAGCAACAAATGAGCCTGGGAACAAAGGAAAAGGGAAACCAGGCATTTGTCAGAGTGTGGCTTCAAAATGGGGACTTGGAAAGGGTGGTCAGTTCATGACAAGATTACATACAAGAGTTTTACTCCATTCATGATGTACTGCACGTTAGCTGACTGCTCTCCCTGCTTTCTGGACTTCGGGAGGCTTTCTGTTGATCAGTGTCCTTTGGGTCTGGCCAGTGGTAAGCACCAGCAGACATACACCAGGATTCCTGTCTGGCTTTTCCTGAACAAAGGCTTACTCTCTAAGGGGCTCCTCCATCACATGGCCCCCTCAGTACAGCTGTAGTTCCCACTTGATGCTGGTTCCAAGCCTTCTCCCACCTCTCTGGGACACGGTATGATCTGTCAACATTGCTGTATCTGAGGTGCTTGTGGTGGTTTGAATGGGAATGGCCTCCGTAGGTTCATATGTTTGAATGCTTGGTCCCTAGTTGGTGGAAGTGTTTGGGAAGGATTAGGAAGTGTCTCACTGGAGGTGGGCTTTGGATTTCAAAAGCCCACCCCAAGCCTAGTCTGCCTAGTCTGTCTGTCTGTCTGTCTGTCTGTCTGTCTGTCTGTCTGTCTGTCTGTCTCTCTCTCTCTCTCTCTCTCTCTCTCTTGACCTATCTGTCTGTCTATCTATCCCTCCATCCATCTATCTCTATTTCTATGTCTCTCTCCATCTCTGTCTCTAACTTAAGGATAAGATGTAAGCTCTCAGCTACATGCTCTCTGCTCAGCACCACTCCTGCCTGCCTGCTGCCATGCTCTCTACTATGATGGTAATGGACTCACCTTTGAAATGATAAGCAAGCCCTCGATTAAATGCTTTGGTCATGGTGCCTCTTCACAGCAATGGAAAGGTAATGAAGATAGTCCTTTATTTCATTAATCATTCTAGGAGAGAGAATGTGTGTACAGGTACTTTTACCTACTCGTACACACATGAAGGCTAGGAGAATCAGAAGGCTCTCTGATGAGATTCAAAGTCTGGCCTTGACACTGGCCAAAAGACTTCCCTCAAACTTCTTCAGCAGTATCTGAAGAAGAAAATTAGGAACAGGGAGGAAATTCTGAGCAGACTGAGCCAGTCAACACAGACAACAAGTCAAGTCAACTGAATGCAAAGGAAGGGGGCAGAGTGGAGTTATGTCCTCAGCCACTCCATCCACTGCCCAGCTTTCCACATCTTCTGACAACAGACCACATGACCAGCCCTTCCTTCCTGTCCAACCACAGAAACATGCACATGTCTTTCCGTCTCTCCTCCATTGCCAACATTCCTCTAGTTCCCAAAGAGGCAAGTGAATATAAGTTTCATTCAAACTCTGTGTCATGGCCTGTGTCTGTATCATGGGGTCACTTCAATATGACAGGGTACTTAAAGGAAAATAGAACTGAGTAACTAAAATAGAAACCACAGGAATAGTAGGTGTAAGTGCTGTGTGAAGGATCCTGTGTGTGCTGGTTAGTTTGTTGTTGTTGTTGTTTATTTTATTTTGTTTTGTTTTGTTGTCAACTTGACACAAGCCAGGGTCATCTGGGAAGAGGGGACCTCAGTTGGGCACTATCTTGATTCATGATTGATGTAGGAGGGCCTGGCCCACTTTGTATGGTGCCACCTGGTCCTATATTATATAAGAAAGCAAATGGAGCAAGCCACAATGCTACATTTCTCCATGGCCTCTGCTTCTGTTCCTGCCTCCAGGATCATGCTCTACTTGAGTTCCTGCCTAGGTTTCCCCTGATGATAAACTGCAATGTAGAAGATAAAATAACCCCTGTGCTCCCCATGTTGCTTATGGTCACGGTGTTTATCACAGCAATAGAAAGCGAATTAAGATACTGTGTGCGAACCAAGTCAGCTGGTGGCAGGGACTCACTGTGGTTCATGAAAGCTAGAAAGCCAGTGATATAGAGACAACCCAAGGTAGTCACCCCATACACGAGATTATAAAGACTGCACCTAGTGCCTGGGACCCTTCACCTATGCCAGCCTAACTGTTTGACTTTAATCAAGTTTCTTAAAACCTTGAGCCTCTGTGTCTTCAAGCTTAAAGTAAGAATGATGATACTGGATTACAAGAATGTATTTGCAGAATAAAGCAAATACATGGGAAGGGATTTATAAACTAAGAAGAACTTTGCAAATGCAAGTAGCTATTGCCTTAAAGTAAGGACTCTGCACATTTAGAAGCTTGATTTCAGAATCACAAGCTTTATTCTCTGCAAACAGTGTGTCTAGTGTCATAATATGTAGAAACCAGGGCCACTGCGAGGTTCTTCATTCATGCACAAGAACACAATGACTGGATACAACAGCGCAATGACTTGGCAGTGTAGTGCTTACCTGGTATGCACAAGGCCCTGAGTTTTATCTCTAGCATTGAAGAAACAAAAAAAAGACTGCTGAAGAAAAGCTTAAAAAGAAAGTCTTGGGTGTGTCTTTGCAGACCGGCTAAGAAAGCAATAATAGAATATTCTAGAGTCATATTTTGAAATTGCATTTGTACATAGATACTGTGTTGGTTACAACTATATGTGCCAAGATCACAGTTCAAAACTGATCAAGGTGCCCCATAGCAATATCCTCTTAACTAGCTTGAACTGATTTCAATAGAAGCCAGGAAAGTCAGTGTCACGGCACAGCATGAAGTCACCCTTTTAAACTGACCTTTCCCCTTCAACTTGGGACTGCCTTATCGCAGCGGTGACAAACACTGTTGTATCATCTCTGCTTTCATGATTCCCTCGGTACCATGGGATGAACGCACAAGAGAGCTGGCCAAAGCAAACCCTCGTAGAGTCCAATGGGTGGGAATGCCAATCTATTACATTCATTTCTCTGATGAACCAAGATGACCACTCCCTTGTGCCCAGCAGTCCATCCCTCAGCCTTCTAATGAAAAAGCACAGTAGCTACTTTCCAGTGGCAATCTTTGGGTCAGGAAAGTTTGTACAGATGGACATTGTTGTCTGCATTTCCATAGCATGTTGTTTTCATGATTTCTTAGTGGGACAGGCCACAGCAGCCTTAGGTGAAATTCTATCCACAGGAACATCACACCTCATCCTGTCCCTGTGTGTTTCTTCCTTTCACTAGACCTTTATTTTCAACCTTTATTACGTGTATGTGTGTTGTGTCTGTGCACCACATGTGTGCAGTATCCACAGAGGCCAGGAGATGGCGGTGGATCCCCTAGGACTGAAGTTACAGATCATTGTGAGCCACCAAGTGGCTGCTGGGAATCAAACTCGGGTCCTCTGGAAGAGCAGCCAGTGCTCTTAACTGCTGAGCCATCACTCTAGGCTCTAGATCTCCATTTTTTTTTTAGTAGACCATGCTGTATGTAGTGACATTACCAGAAGATAGTGATTACAGAAGGTCTAAAGACATCAGGGAACTGTTTTCAGAACTGTATCCCACTCTTATGCTGGTGTCTGCCTCATCTTACCTCTCAGAGTTGGAAATGCCAGGGAACCACTTGTCAAAGAGAGTTTAGACAGAACTCAAGCAAGACTCTGGGGCTGCCCACTCCAGCATCTGGGTTTCTTCTGAAATCTGATTTTAGCTTCTCACACTCACATCACTCCAAGTCTGGCTGCAAACACATGGCTTGCACTGAAGATGACTTTGCCAGGAATCTACAGATTTTACTGTGAAATGATTCACAGCTAACATACAACACATTTTACAACCTTGTTAAAATTGTTAAACATTGATAGGTTTGTTAGAAAGTCCTCCTGTTTGGTAGAAAGAGGCCTCCTAAGTTTTAGCAGGTGTCTGGCTTTCCATTTTGGCTGTTATGGAACAAGCTGAAACGGTTTTCTCACAAAAACCCACAGTAGTAATTTTGTCTAAGAATTTTATTGATAATATATATTCTACTTGTTTAAAAACCAGTTGAGTGAGGAACTAGGGAGATGGCTGAGCAGATAAAGATCTTGCTGAAAAAGTGTGATGATCAGAGTTTAGCTCTCTAGCACTTGTGTAAAACCTTGGTAGGCACAGTGACTCACCTGTAATCCCAATACTAGAGAGGCAGAGACAGTGGATCCCTAATTAGCTAGAGGACAGTGGGTCCCCTGGGAACGAAGTTACAAATGATTGTGAATCACCATACATCTGCGGGGAACCAAATGTGGGTCCTTTGAAAGAGCAGTCAAATCCTTGAGCTCTAGGTTCAACAAGAGACCCCCACCCCAGTAAATAAATGGAGAATGATTGAGGAAAAAACCCACTTCTGTTATCCACATGCATCCACCCACATGTGAACATGCACACATACACAAATACACATGCAAAAAAAAATCTGTTGAGGGAACAAAAAAACTCAATTTTATTCTAAAACTAGTGCCTTATGAGTACTAGTTCCATATTCTAGTTGCTTCCCTGTTAAATCAGCATCGTTGTTACTGTGTATACATCCACACCTCAGTATAACCACATCAAATTTAAGAAATGGGCCATCATCCTGGTTACAAGGCAGCAGTTAACAGCAAGCTTCATAAAGATCAAATTTTCCAATTACTTAGAAAGAAAGAAAATTAGTACCGGGCATGGTGGTGGGTAAGATCTCAGCATTCAGGAGACTGGGGAAGGAAGAGCTTGAGTTTGAAATCAGCCTCACTAGATAGCAAAACTTTGTCTGAAGGAAGAAAGGGAAGAGGAAGGGAGGGAGGGGGTAGAGATTTGAAGTCAAGTCAAATGAGAAACTAACGATACAACAGCAGACTACACAACAAAGCACGTAAGAGTTTTAGGTACAATCTCTTGAGTGTATTCAAAATTACTTTCACAGGTAAATCCAAACATAGCCTTAGGAATTTTCACTATTAGGCCAAGCTTGGTGGCACATGCCTGCAATCCTCACAGCTCAGGAGGCTGAAGCAGGAGAATCACAAGTTCACAACAGGCCTTGACTACATCGTGAGGGCTTGTCTGGTACTTCCAGTGCTGGGAAGGTGGAGACAGGAGGATCCCTACAGTTTGCTGGCCAGCCAGTCTAGCCAATGAGAGACCCTGTCCAAAGATGGACATCTCCTGAGGAACTACACCCAAGATTGACTCCTTGCTTCTGAGTGCATGCACACACAAATGGGAACACTGAGTATCACTTTGACCTATTGTTGTGTCAAATCATCTCAGCAACTACTGTTACTCTTAATATGTAGTAGAGCATGGAGACTGTGTTTCTCTGCTGTTTGTGCTAAAATAAAAACCAAGTTCAAGCCAGGCATGGTGATTCATACATGAAATCACACACTTGGGAGATTGGGGCAGGAGGATCACCATGAGTTCAAGATCTGCTACAGAGTGAGCTCCAGACCCTGTCTCCAAAAGCAAACCCACAAAGTTCAGAGTGACCAAAAATATACAAATAGCACACAAAGAGATAAAACTCTAGGCAAATTTCTTCATACATGAGGCCAGAGGAGGGACACTGGATGTATCAGATTTTTACACATGCCTTTTCAGCAAAAGTAGGAAAGGTGAGGCTCTGAAATTTTAAAGTCTCACTAACAATCCCCAGGTTAGAGGAAAGTGAACACAGGCAGTAAATAGGAGACACATGGGAGATGATCCCTTGGCATGAACTCAGACGTCTGGGCTTGCCTCTCCACTGATCACAGAGACAGAAGGTTGAGGCTAGAAGGGCCATTTTTATTAGAAGTAATTGTCTCCAATAGTAACCTGCAGAAGTAACCCGAAGAGGATCAACCTACTCTCATAAACACTGCTGATAAAAGGAAAGGGGGGAGAACAGGGATGGCTATGAGGAAAAGTTTGCAGACAAGTATGCATAATTGGAAACGTGAGTCCTTAGATCAAAGCTGTACCCACTATCACCAGTACAGATACATACTTCATCATAAAACAGTGAGAACTATTATATAAGAACTACCAGAGGAAAAGGCAAATTCACTAACAGCAATTTCCTATAATTAACAATATAAGCCAAAGATATCTTCAAAATGCTGAAGGGAAATATTTACCAAGCAAGAATTTTTATACCCAGCAAAATTAACATCAAAAGTGAAGCCATGATTGAAATATCTTCAAACACATATGTAGGAAGCTTACTATAGCTGTTGTCATAGAACATAGTTCTCACTATGAAAAAGAATGACAGAGTTTATTCCGAGCCAAGCATGAGTGAGCATGGCTGAGGGAATATAGATTCACATTGCTCCAAATAACATGTTCCACTGTAGAAGTAGTTACATGTACTTTTTATAGTCACAGAACAAAAAACCATCAATAAACTTACTAAGTACATTGGTGGAGATGACAGATTTATAGCTGAGTAGGGAAATCTTTGCTATAGGTTCAGATGCTAGCTAATAACATTCTTAACTTTGGGTTGGTGGAAGCCAATGGTCTCTTAAGTTCATGCACTGCAAAGGTTTTACCTGATAGTCAAAGATGTTAGGTTAGATACAGAAGCGGGTGCTAAATTGCTATTAATGAGACTAATGATTATGTAAGATAATTTTGGCTCTTGAGCTACAACATTCCAACTCTACACAATCAGGAATTCTGACCAATCACTGGTGTGCAGGACCTCCCACACAGATAGGTGTGTTCCTTTTCCAGGGAACTTCAGTTCACATAGCCTTGTTCCAACATTAAAAATGGATATACTGGGACAAGACATTGCATAAACCCATGTGTGTGTCACAGGATATGGGACATGGAAAGGAACATCAAGCAAGAGGCTGAGGTAGTAGGAGATGAATGTTTGCTGCAGTGGGTGAGCTGGAGGGTCTTCTGTGTCAGGAGAAGAAGGCAAAGCAATAAATGAAGCCATGAGACCAATCAAGAAGACAGAGATAACCATAGCTGATAGCTGAAGGAAGAGACTTCCCACCTTTTACAGACAAAAATAGGGTTGAAGATAGAGCCTGGTGGACAGCAGCATTGAACAGACAAAAAAAGAGAGAGAGAGGACAAACCAAAAGCAATTCAAGAAAATCAGCAAAAGGCTGAGGTGGAGCAAGAGATAGCCTGGTAGCACCCCGGAAGTACTGCAGTGCACCCATTCCAGGTGATACTGATGAATCTGAGGCTTTCCATAAAAAATTAAAAATAAAATACGAAAGATGGGAACCATGGGTATCCAATGAATGGGATGAGTCTGTTGTAATAGGCCAGCTATAAAATGTGTCTCAGCCTCTTTGTTACCTGAGGCTCCTGGTGGTCACTGTTTGGGGATAAGATCCCGCCCAATCTCATCTACGTCTACCCTCCCTGGGAAGCAGAACAGCCCTGAAGCTGCCAGCAAGGCAGCACACAGTCAGCTCTGTTTCTTCCCTCCCACTAGACCTACCACCCACCTTCCCCCTCTGTCCAGTAACTTCTGTTCAGTATGTGTAACCGCTGATGGAAGCCACAGATGCAGAGTCTTATTCCGCTTACCGAAGCATAGCACAGATTTAACACTAAACAAACGAAACTAACCTACATTTAAATTGCTGAAGAAAAGCACAGGAATTGATCCAATACGTGATTGAGTTCAGTTTATGCCCATTAAAATGGCTACAATTTCATGTTTACCAAATCCTGGGCAATAAAGACAAGGCAAAGAGGTCTCTTGATGATTAAAGTAACATGAACACCAAATCTTTCATTGTATATAGCTAAAACACAGGGCTCAGAATCTAAGACGAACAGCAAACAATGGAAACACGGTTTCTAGACTGCACAGCAGTGAAGGGAGGAAAACCAGAGAGTAGGAAATATCCAACAGAAGACAAAAAATAGAGGATGGAGCTGAAGAAAAAGTGGCAAAGAGGACACACATAGTGATCAACTCACATCCAATTGCCTGAGAGAATATATCATAAATGGAGTAAGACAATTGATTTAAGGGTCTGGAGAGATTAATAGCACTGGCTGCTCTTTCAGAGGACCTGGGTTCAATTCCCAGCACCCACAATGACAACTTACAACTGTCTTTAACTCCAGTTCCAGGGGATCCCACACTCTCACAGAGACACACATGCAGGCAAAACACCAATGCAAAAAACAAAAACAAAAACAAAAACATGAAGACAAAAAAAATTTTAAGATTTTTTAAAGACAATTTATTTAAAATAATATTATCATATTGGGAAAAATGAGCTATACATAACATCTTTAAAAGGAAGGTATAAAGAAAGGTGGGGAATGTGTCTATGGAAAATATCCATAATTATAGAGAAAATTTAAAAAATGCTTCAAAAAAAACTGCCTCCATTAGAATACTATTATTTAGACAGGTAGTGGTGGCGCACGCCTTTAATCCCAGCACTCAGGAGGCAGAGGCAGGAGGATCTCTGTGAGTTAGAGGCCAGCCTGGTCTACAGAGCTAATTCCAGGACAGCCAGGACTACACAGAGAAACCCTGTCTTGAAAAAACAAACAAATGAAATAATATTATAAATTCTGTGAATGAATTCCAAATCTGAAATAATTTTATAGCAAATCATGAATTCATAAAATTTGCTAAACAAGAAATAAGATTTGCATAAAAAAAGAACAATCAGACAGTAAGTCTGTAGTCAAAAGCTGACCTGCCTCCACTCTAAGTACAACCCAGAAAGATTTAGGGATAAGTTTTGTAAAAACTTTAAAGGAACAACAATGATTTCATATATATATATATATATATATATATATATATATATATATAATTTGTGTCATATATACATATATGGATATGGATATATATATATATATATATATATATAATACCAATTATTTCAATGAAACAGAATGACCAAGTATGGTGACAACCTACCAATAATTACAGTATTGGGGAGGTAGAATGTGGTGGTTTGAATAGGTATGGCCCCAGAGACTCATGTGTTTGGATGCTTGGCCATAGGAATAGGTGTTGTTGGAATAGATGTGACTTTGTTGGAATAGGTGTGGCCTTCTTGGAGCAAGTGTGTCACTGTGGAGGAGAGCTTTGAGGTCTTATATACTCAAGCTACACCCAGTGTGATACACAGTCTCTTTCTGCTGCCTGTGGATCAAGATGTTGAACTCTTAGGTCCTTCTCCAGCACCATGTCTGCCTGCATACTGCCATGTTTCTCACCATGATAATGGACTAAAGCTCTGAAACTGTAAGCCAGCCTCCATGAAATGTTTTCCTTTATAAGAGTTGCCATGGTCATGGTGTCTCTTCACAGCAATAAAGCCCTAACTAAGACGAGCTATATTCTCCTCTCTGTATTTGTAATCAGAATATCTAATATAATTAACTGCATTAAAACACTCAAGACAGGAGCTGGAGAGACACCCCAGTGGTTGAGAGCACTTCCTGCTCTTTCAAAGGATTCAAGTTCAGTTCCCAGTTGCCATTTGGGCAGCTCACAATTTCCTGTAACTCTAATTCCAAGGGATCCAATTCCCTCTTCTGGCACCCAAAGAAGTGTATACACGTGGCATGCATTCACAAAGACACAAAATATAGTAAAAGTTAATTTTTTTAATATAAAGACAGCTTACATATGAACATTCGAACTAATAATGTAGCTAGGTTATTAAGCCTTTAAAGTATTTTTTTTCTGTTTTGGTTTTTCAAGACAGGGTTTCTCTGTGTAGCCCTGGCTGCCCTGGAACTCACTCTGTAGACCAGGCTAGTCTCAGACTCAGAGATCCACCTGTTTCTGCCTCACAAGTACTGGGATTAAAGGCATGCACCACTACTGCCCAGCTCCTTTACAATACTATTAGTAAGAATTCATAACTTCATTCTAATGATAAGAGATGTCAGAAAAATTCAAACTGAAGGATATCCTATGAAACAATCGTCCTGGCCCTTCTCAATACGTTAAATTCATGAGAGACAAAGACTGAGACACTATTACAGAGTGAATAGTAATAGTGTCTAGTGAATAGTAATGGGAAGATGAAAACCAAGTACAACATGAGGTTCTGGATGTGATCTCAGGCCAGAGTGATGTCAGCAAAAACACTGTGCAAAATGTAAAGAGTCTGGAAGTTAAGCATATTGGGCCAGGTGTTGTGGTGCACGCCTGTAATCCCTGCACTAAAGGAACTGAGACAGAAGGATTTGAGGTCAGCCTCAGCTACATAACAAGACTCTGTCTGGAAAATATCACCCTGGAATGATGATAATGATGATGATGATGATGATGATGATGATGATGATGATGACGATGATGATAATGATAATAGTAATAATAAATGAATAAATGTGTTGTATCTGCTCTGAAACCAATAAATTACATCCTGACAGAACAACGGTCCTGAAAACTGACAAAATACTTAACTCAACTTGACAAATGAACTTGAAACGCATATAGAGGACAAAAAAACTGACCAGCACCTTACAAAGAAAAACAGAGGGAAACCTGATGCCTGTGAATCCTGCCATTTGCTCATTAAGTCAAGAGTGTATTAGTGAAGTACAGGCCAAGAGACCAATGCTATGAAATAAATGGTGCCTCCCCAAACAGTCATGCCGGAGTTCTGAGCCTTCAGGCTATAATTAAGGTTAGATGATGAGGCCCCAGGGAGGGGCCCTAATTCAATGGACGTATTAGAAGAGGAAGAAAGAGAAATGTCAGGCCTCTTGTAATGACAGAAAGTGGAAGTCTGCAACCAGGAGCGAGACCTCACCAGGGGCCAGTCGTCCCAGGACATTGACCTAAGACTTACTTGGTCTCCGCAAGTTTCTACTGCCTAAGTCACCTGGTCTGATTAGCAGACCAAGCTAATCAATAAAAACAGAAGAAACAAGTCAGAAACAGATTTACACACTTGTAAAGAAGTGGCAGCACATGTACGTCACCGGAAAAACACCTGACTATGGAATTCAAACCTGAGAGCTCTGGCTACTCACTTGGAAAGATCACATTGGAGTCCTTAACTCACAGCTGACCAAAACCAAATGCGAGGCAGGTTAAAACCCAAATGGTTTTCTCAAACTTTAAAACCTTTACAACTTTTATAAGAAAATACACCAGAGTGCCTTCAAGAACAGCATTTTCTCTTAAGACAAAAGCACAAACCGTAGATTTTAAAAAAAAAAAAAATTGATGAATTTGATCAAATTAAAAAATGAGAAGCTGTGTGTTAGATAGACTGTGACAGTACAAGCCTCAGATGAGGAAGGGGTATTTGTTCACAGTGTAATTGAAGGCTCTAACAAGCCTCTGCGACCATTAAGAGACATCAAAATGGAAAATGAACAGAAGGTACAAACAGATCACTCACAGAAGAGGGATCCCAAGTAGTAGGCAGACAGACAGACTTTCATAACATGAATATGAAATGTTCCCCTGCGGGCTTGTGTGAATAAATTATTGGTCCTCAGTTTCTGGCCCTATGTTGGGGAGGCAATGGGCCCTTTGGTGTGGAAGCATGACTAGATAAGGTAGGGGCAGGCCTTTAAGAATTGTAGCCTGGGGGCTGGAGAGATGGCTCAGTGGTTAAGCGCAGGGATGCTCTTCCAGAGGACCTGGGTTCAATTCCCAGCACCCACATGGCAGCTCACAACAGTCTGTAGTTCCAGTTCCAGGGGACCTGACACCTGTGGCAAAACACCAATGCACATGAAGTAAAAATAAATAAATTTAAAAAAAAAAAAAAAGAATTGTAGCCTGGCCTCCTCACCTAAGCTCTATACTGCCTGGTTGGTGTGATTTGACTAGTCACCTCACCTTCCTGCTGCCGGAGACAAGAGTTGGTCCTGACTCCATGCCATCCCTGCTATAATGGACTGTACCTTCTACACTGTGATCTCAGGTCAATCCTTCCTCTCAAGTTGCTTCTGTCTTGTCAAGTATTTTGTCACAGTGACAAAGAGACAGAGCTAGATAGACGATTGATGATAGACAGATAGATGATGATGATGATAGATAGATAGATAGATAGATAGATAGATAGATAGATAGATAGACAGATAGATGATAGAAGATGAATGATGATGATGATAGATGATAGAGAGATAGATAAATGATAGAGATAGATGATGATGATGATAGATAGATGATAGATAGAGAGAGAGATAGATAGAGAGATGATAGAGAGAGAGAGAGAGAGATAGATGATAGATGATGATGATAGATAGATAAATGATAGATAGATAGATAGATAGATAGATAGATGATAGAAGATGGATGATGGCTAGATAGATGATAGATAGAGATAGATAGAAGATGGATGATAGATAGATAGATAGATAGATAGATAGATAGATAGATAGATAGAGATACATAGATAGATAGATAGATAGATAGATAGATAGATAGATAGATAGATAGACAAGTAGATAAGAGATAGATGATAGATTCTAAATACATGTATGGTGGTAGGTGATAGAGAAATGATATAGATACAGATAGATAGATGACAGATAGATCATAGATATACCAAAAAGATATACAATAGAAGTTAGGTAAATTATGTAGATTATAAATAGGAAATAGATGATGGATGGATGAAAACATACATGATAGAGTACCAATAGGTGATAGAGATAGATATCTTATAGCTAGATTACAAACTGATTGATAGATACACCAGGTAGATATTAAATGATAGATAAATGGTACATATTATGAATAGAAAATAGACAAGTGATAAATACATACATGATAGAAAACTAGTAGGTGATAGATGGATAAATGATAGACAAGAAAATATAGATGATAAATACAAAGGCAAGTGAAAAATGGATAGATCAATCAATAGATGATGATGACTGATAAATAAGCAAGAGATAGACAAATCATAGGCTAATACCTATATATGAATGAAAACACAACCAGCTGTGCTAGAAACAGGTAAATGCTTCCTCCTCCTCCTCTTCCTCCTCCTCCTCCTCCTCCTCCTCCTCCTCCTCTTTTTCTCCTTCTCCTTCTCCTTCTCCTTCTCCTTCTCCTTCTCCTTCTC
>CABHPR010142836.1:0-66042 GCA_902168415.1 Peromyscus melanophrys
GGGTCTCGGTCGGCCCAGGCGGCCAGGCCGCGCTGCCTCGGACTCTGGCCCGCGCCTGCCGCCGTCTGTGCAGCGCCCGGGCCGCCGAGCTGCCGATGCGCACTGGGCCGCGGAGGGGACCCCGGGGACCCGGCCGCCCTGCAGCGCCCCCGTCTGGCGTACCGGCGGGTCAGGTGGGGCTGGTCCAGCAGAAAACTGCGGGTCGGGCTCCACCTAGGTGCGCTGGGGCCTCACTGCAGAGCGGCTGGGTTGGCTCCGCTGAGTGGGGGAAGAGCGAGCCCAGCCCCCAACCCGTTCCTATCCCAGGTCCTCGGAAGAATGCAGAACCAGAAAGAGGACCGGCGGGCGGGCTGACGAGCAGCTAGATGAGTTTAGAGGAGGCTGCTCTCCATAGGCGGTTCCGAGGGGTTTGGAAACAGTACTCCCTTCCCCACCACCACATTGCATCCTGGGCCTCCTGTGTGCCCGCCTCCAGCCAGCTGCGGGATACCCAATAGCACAGGCACAGCGGATGCCCACAGCCTGCCCCAGAAGAAGCTAGCAGGCATTTCCCTGCCGCCGCCTCCATTCTTCCGCAAGGAAGAGCCGAGCCGGCATTTGTATCTGGAGGCCCAGAGCTGGAGGCAGTGCTGTCCTTTTTAGAGGGTCCCTCCATGCTAACAGCAGCAGGACCAGCACGGTAGGCCTGAAAGTACTTTTTTCTGAGTCGAGTTTCAAATGCCCAGTTCAGAGCTTTGGGTAAGAACCAGGGGCCTGTGTTTGGTCTGTGTGTCGTTCAGGGGTGGGGATTGGCTGAAGTCTGGGGCTCACCTGCTTCACATAGAGGCAGCTTTCTCTCTGCACAAGTGGGTAGGTGACATGCAAGAAAAGAGGCCAGTTCTGAAGGGCTCTTAGAGGTCAGATAGATCGAACTTATTAGGGTGCATTTGGGGAAACTGAGGTCTGCAGTCGCAGGGTGACCAGCACCATTAAAGGTAAAGCAGACTGGCCACCAAACTTGATGCTGTCTGCCTGACCAGACTACTATACCCACACCTGGGCAGAGGAGGAGCTGTTGGGAAGCAATGTGTCTCTCTGGCTGCCAACACCCCTCTCCCACCCCAGAAGACAGCTCGGAGAGATAGGAGTTCGCCAGAGCTTCCCTCCCACCCCCAACCTGGAGAGGTGGCCCTTCCTTGCACCAGCCAAGCAATTCAACAATTCAGGATCTACCATGGAAGAGACTGAGCATTCTCTTGTACAGTTCCCTAGAGCCCCTTCATCAAATAATTGCCCCACCCCACTCACTTATGTACCCCTACACATCTTCCAGCAAAGCCATCCTTGCGGCAGCCTCAGGATCCTGCCCTGTCCGTCTTAGGAAGTCTGACCTCCACCAAGGTCGCTGGCCTACACACCTCACCTGGAACAGTGTGCTCCACCTCAGAGGGCTCTGAGTCTGGCAGGTGCTCATCACACACACAGACTTGGCCCCAAAGAGACTGCAACCAGGAGAGAAGGCCCACCTACCCCTGACATTTGCTCTGTCCCCAATCAGGTGCACATCAATTGAAATCCTGAACACTGATCACTATCTAAAAAGAACTAACCATTTGAAGGGTCTTTCTGGAAAATGAATGTATAAAAGGGAAAGAAAGTTCCCAAAAGAGATGCATGGCCCACCGATGAACCCATTTCCACTGGATAGAGTGTGTGTATCTCCAAGTTTAAGGACCCAGAGCATCCTTCCCCAGGTGCCAAGCTCTCCTACTGGGCTGGCAGGCAGCGCTGCTGGTGCCCTTCACAGAAACCACAGGTGAAAAGCAGAGTGTCTAGCACCGGGAAGAGCAGGTGAACTGTGCAGACGGGAGCCCATTGGGCATTCAGCTTAAGACAGCAGCTGAGTAAAGGAAACCATTACAGGCCCCCAGGAGGGGAGGACACCAGACCAGGGCAGTGGACACAAAGGAAAAGACCCTTTAAAAAAATCATAAGACTGTGGCAGTGCTGAGAATGAAGATCAAGAGCTGGCAAGCCAGGAAAATCCTGGTGCTGAGGTCTGGGCAGAAGAGAAGGGTCATGAGGAATGTTCCTTCCTCCAGCCACAGCACTTGGGATGCCAAAGAGTTGGCACCATTCAAGGGGCCCAGCCAACCAGCTGATGGAAGGGTACTTAGCCAAAGAGCTGCATCACCAAAGGCTCATGTGGGTGAGGCTCTGTACCCCAGTAACGGCTGCTGCCAGGACAGTTAGCTGAATAGACCATGTGGTGCTGCCAAAAGAGGGGACAGTCCCCACATGCCATATGCCTGAGGTATGGGAACCGTGGTGGGGGGAAGGGAGTGTTTTATTTTACATGTCTCTAGGCAAAAAAAAAAAAAAAAAAATGAACATTGCCTTCAATTAGGCATGTGGGCAGTAAACACAATAGTTTAGCTGTAACCGTGACTTTGTCACCAACAGAAATCACAGGTATTTTCATATCAAGTTACAGATCTATGGCTACCATAGTACATTGCTTATGTTCACCATTATTTCAAATTACAGTCATTCCACAGCTAGGTGTTTTATGTAATGCTTTAATAAAGATGCAAACATACCCTTGTATCAAAATGGTTTTTTTTTCTTTTCCATTTGATAACTGCATTTAATATAATTGGTTTTCTTAGTAATCTTGTGTATGTTTATGCTATTCTAAGACAGGTCCCATAGACTCCAGCAGTTAGCCAATCACGCCCATGACCTCTGCCCTCCTGGGGAAAGTCAGGGCTGCATGCATAACTGGTGTGGAGTGGGGTGGAATGGAGGGAGGGCCTCAATGCAACCCAGCCCAAATGTCTGGGCACCACAGTGTCCTGGATGTGAAATTCATCAGGCCAGTCCATTCTGGGGGAGGCTGCTTGCCCCTGGACTCCATGCCCACTTCCCAAGAGGCCCATCTGCATACCCACATTCTATTTACAGAGAACACAGGCAGTCTCCTGACCAGTCACTTCGTACTGTCCCCTCACTGTACACTGACAAATTCTACACCCTGATCATTGCTGTACACTGTCCAGTTCTGGCCCTTTACAGGCGCTAATCAGTCACTGCATGCTGACCAT
This sequence comes from Peromyscus melanophrys, assembly GCA_902168415.1. NCBI lineage: Eukaryota > Metazoa > Chordata > Mammalia > Rodentia > Cricetidae > Peromyscus > Peromyscus melanophrys. The sequence continues at coordinate 3,084 of CABHPR010142836.1, forward strand.
TTATCGTGTACTGACAAATTCTAACACCCTGATCATTTACTGTATTCTGACCATTTCCTGCACACTGACCAGTTACTGCCCTCTGGCTGTCTAACTCCAGCTTCCCTCCCATGTAACATGTCCCAGCAGACTGGATCACCAGGCGTCTACAGAAAACCAGGGCAGAATAGAGAAAGGGAGGCTGAAGACATACATCCCACGTCTAACTTCAAGAAGACAGAAATAATTCAGGGAAGAATAAAGGAACCATAATAATCCTAAACTCCATCATGCTAAACACACAAGAAAACACTGTAGCTATCACACACAAAAAAAGAAGACAAGTGAGGCTTAAAACAAATATAATGGTCATGTCTTAAGATGCAGGGGCTGTGTTAGGTGGTAAAATGGGCAGAAATAAAGGCCAGGTGTGGGAAAGAGATCAGAGAAGTCTAGATTGTGGAGCCCAGGGAAGAGGAGCGAAGGAAAGGCCTAGGAGTATTGCAATGTGGAGAGGATCTCTCAGATGTCCAAGCTTCCTATTAGAAAGTATGAAGTCAGAAAAAAGAACAAAGAGGAGGAAGAGCCAGAGCCAAGCAGCCATGAAACCCTGTAAAATCAAATGGAAGAGTCAGTTCTCACCCACCAAATCTGAGGTGAGGTGACAATGGGCTTTTCTTCAAGATTGCTGCCTTTCCCTTGAGAGCAGAGTAGTGTCCTCCTGTGCTGGTGGGAAAAGACAAGGCACCAAGGTGCTGACCAGCCCCTCTGTCCGCAGAGGGCGTCCTATCACTAAAGGCAGCCAGAGGAACCTTTCCACCCACACCCCACAGGGAAAGCTGACCCACCCTCCAGCAGAGGAAGGAATCACAAGGAAGAAGAGATAACCAGGAGACTTCTGAGATGCAAAGGAGTCCTGCACGAAGATGCGATGCGCTGGGCCCTGAAATTGGGAAGAATCTCCGTCAACCGGCAAACTCTTCACAGTAAAATACCACGCCTCTCTCTTTCTCTCTATGGTTCTGGTCACTGGCATTTTCTGTGGGAAGCTCCACAGATGGAACAGGACTGTAAACCCCCTGCTTCTATGCAAGTCTGAAAACCAGCCTGCAGACAGATCTCAGAGAAATTCCAGCAGCTATCTAAATGTAGAGTCCTAAACTTCGATCATTAAGATCCATGTGCTTGGAGGCGGTGGGGACAGCTCAGTGAGTATCAGCATTTGCTCTACAAGCAGAGGGATCTAAATTTGAATGCCCAGCATGTTTGGAAGCACAGACAGGTGGATTCTGAGAGATTGCCGGGTTAGTCAGCTTCCCATTCACTGAGAAACCCTTTCTCAAGGCAATATGGTGGAGAGGGATAGAAGAGGACACCCAGCGTCCTGGTCTGGCCTTGACATTTGCACATATGGGCATGCACACACATGGGTATGCACACCTGCACACTTATGTGTATGCACCACACACACACCACACACCATGTATACAACACAACATATTTGTACACATATATGAATGAATGAGTGGATGAATGAATAAATGAAAAAGTGGGCCTGGCTTGGACACCAAGTTGGCCAGAGAGCCAGGGAAAGGAAGGGTGAGAAGAGAAGGGGTCTAGGCTGTCTCCGGGAGGCACCCGTGGACACAGGCCAGGGAATTGGGGGGCAGCAGGTCACATGGGAAAAATGAGGAAGGCAGACTTCAGCAGGGCGCTGCCTTCAGTGAGCAGGGTTGGAGAAGAAAAAGACATACACCTAGTTCCCCAGCAAGTGCTGCAGCCTCGAAGTGGAAAGGATGGATCAGCTTAGCCACTCAGCAGCACAGACTGAGCCTCTGAGAGGTCCAGGCCCTGCATGAACAAGGGACCAATGAAGACATCCAGAGGCTGGAGCACAAGAAGCTGGGTTGCTCCTGCCCAGCAGGCTATCTAGGTTGGTATGGAGGCATACATATGCTCACAAGCAGCTTATGAGCCATGTGTTCATTAGTATGTGTGTCTTTATCTATATGCATGTCTACAGGTATGCAGTCACAAGTGTCTGTGTGTGCTCACATGTACATGTGTGTACCGAATATGCACCAATATTTAGCTTGGTGTTCATATATGCACACATGTCTAGGTATATTCCTATGTGCACAGCTGTGGCTACTGTTTGTGTTGGAGAGAGGTCATTGTGCATCCCTCTTATGTCTATACATGTGTGTGCCACTATGCTTTCTCTAGAAAGTCACTCAGATATTTTAAAGGCACATTACCTGGAGACCACGTTCTTCCCTGTGACCTTGCCTCACAACCACAGGGTGTTGGCATCAGTAGGATAAACACTCCTTGTACCTTCCCTATCCTTCCACCCACTCCTGATCTCCTTGGCACTGGGTGTGTGTGTGTGGGGGGGGTGTCTTTCTCAGAGTTAGGGGGAGGCCAGCATGCACAAAAAGCAAGCAAGTCGTGGCCCATTGCACACTGTTGGCACTAAACAAAAATCCAGGGACATTTCTGCACCCTTCTTTCACCCAAAATGTTCTAGAAACATGGTATCTCAACAACCATGGTGGGCAAGGTGGATGGGGAGGAAGTCAACTCCCACTTATACACACCTGCTATCCCCAATACCATTCGATAGATGGAGCACACTGGCAAAGAACACCCATCACCGGGAACCTGGCTTAGATACCCATCCACCAGGACTGTTTCCCCATCTGTGGTATCTAGGTCCACCTTCAGGCTGGCTAAGACCCCAACACACCTTTGGGGAGGAAGGGAGGGACATGGTTCAGTTCTTGTAGTTTAAATTTTATCTCAAGACTGTGTGCTAGTGCAGTCATTATGGAGACCACTATGAAGGAACCTCAGACTGAACACATACCTTCTGTAGGATCCAGCTGTCCCACTTCAGAGTCCATATCCAAAGGAAAGACATCAGCTGATGGAGGAGATGTCAACATGTCTAAGTGTCTGAAGCCCTGTTCACAACAGCCAAGATTCAGATTTAGCATGTTTCATGTATGGATTAAGGGATCAAGGAAGAATGATGTGTGTGTTTGCGTTTGTGTGTGAGTATGTGTGTGTGTGTGCATGTGTATGAGAGAAAGTTGTATACTATTATACATATATCAGTGCATTAATACAAGTATTGAATACTGATATAGGTGATGGAATACTACTCATCCTTGAAAAAGATCCTGACATTTGGGACAAAATGAATGGGGCTGGAGGAAACTATACCAAGTGAAATCACTTAGGTGCCGAGAAAAACATGGTCCTTACCAATCATTTGAGTATAATAAAGTTGACCTCACAGAAGTAGCTAGTGAAGTGTGCCCACAACGGCAGGAGAAAACAGAGAGAGGGTGAAGGAAGGCTGGGTACAAAGCCACAGGCAGAAGCAGGGGGTTCATATGAGCTGCGATATGGTGGGGTGGGGTCAGATGAAGTTGGTGCACTGTACATTTCAAAAAAGCTAGATGGGAGGATTTGGGGTGCTCCCAGAGCAAAGAAATGGGAGAGTCTGGGGGATTGGACGTGCCAATACCCAATCAAAATCAAACATTGCTTTGCTGAGAAGGTCTTCCCAGGTGGCTTTGAACTTAAAGAAGCCAATATCTTGGTTTTGCTTATTATCCTATTAAACAGTGAAATGAAAGACTTCGCTCTAAAATACGCCATTTTTTACAGCTTGATAGGACTTTCTCTGAGCTCTCAATCTTCCCCTGTAAGGGTTAATTTTGTCAACTAGGCTGCATCTGGGGCCGCCTAGGAGACATAGCTCTGGGAGTGTGTTTCCTGGGAGGTTTAAATGAGGAGGAATGAATGACCCATCCTGAACATGGACTGAGTCTTCTACTGAATGAGAAGGGAAAAAGAGGATGCCAGCTAAGAACCATCTTCCCTCCTCTCCACTTCCTGTCTACAGACACTGTGACCAGATATTTCACATCCCTTTGCTATGATGGACTACACCCTTAAACTATCAGTCAAAATTAACCTGATCTTCCCTTAACTGTTTTTGTCAGAAATTTTGGTACAATAAGGAATGAAGTACTGCACATCCCAAGAAAGGCTGGAGTCAGACCCAGAAATGAAGTCTCTGTATAGTAGTCAATGAGACTGCTGAGGTGAAGGAGGCCTCTTGCATATTCCCCATCGCTCAGGAGCAGTGTTCATACTGCATGATCAGATGTTAGTTAGCCCCTGTGACCCACCCAAGTGAATGCCTAAAGTCCCTTGCCCTGGAAATGTTCTTTCCAGAAGCCTCCCCAGTCATTTATTGCTAGTGTTGGAAGGTGAAGAATGCAACATCCTTTCTCCAATGTACATTCAGTTTGGTACTCAGGTCCCCTGCCGCTGAACAGGCAGGCATGCAGCAAGGCTTAGCATCTCCTTCAGAGAAAAGATAGGGATGACACACCAGGAGGGTTTCAGCAGAGTCCCCATCCCACCCCACCCCCGGGCATTGAGCCCTCAGCACAGGGAGCTTCTCCATTCAGCCTCTGGGTGTTACTTGGTGAAGCCTTCAGGTCATCATACTAAGACAAATCTCACCCTGATTGAGCTTGGTACTTAGTACTTAGCTCAGCAGTACGCTTAGTTCTATTCACACCCAAACCCGGGCTAGGGCTTCATTTTTCTGCCTGAGAAAAATCAAGCACAAATCCACCTCACCCTAACTCCATTTAGGAGGCATCCCCCAAGTAGCTAGGTCTAGACCTGAGAGGGCCTGGCAGACATCATACAGCAGCTGGCTGTCTAAAATGAAAAGCCTTGCCACACAGCTTTTACTAACATCCACGTGATTGGCACCACCAGTACGGCCTCCAACTAGCTCAGAGTTATCTCTATTTAGGTACCCAGCATATCCCTCAAGAGGACACAGGTTTTGGTGATAGCTGGAACACTCCTCCAGTTGTCGCTACAAACACAGGCAGGAGACACAGTCCACGGAGCATTTAAAATTACGTGTCCCTAGGCAAGTTTCTTGGCACTGACTGGCCCTGCCACCATCTTATCCATCATTCTCAAGCAAGCCTGGGAGAGGCAGCTTCCAGTAACTCACCGTTGGGTGTCCCACCAAACCCTTCAGGATCAAGAATATGAGCCTCCACCCAGGGTCTACATGTCTGCTGTATTCCACCTCGGAGATCCCTCCAGAGTCACTACTGCCTCACTGAGTTCTCAGTAGTTCACTTCAGGGGTATAAAAGGTGAGAACCCTAAGATGCAGGTATCTATCCCCATGTCCAGCAAAGACTCAAGCGTGCAGCCCTCAGCCCAAGCTGTTCTCTAGCCCTGTTCCCCTTCATAGTTATCTCTGGGTTCAGAAAGACTGTCCTCCATCTACCTGTCCTCTACTACCCAGATAGAAAATTGAGCACTCTCTCCCTGCTGCTCAGCTGGAGAGGTGCTGAGAGGTCAATGAGACCAGAGATGTCTGACCTGGCACTGAGAATGTCACTGTCTGGTCACCTCAGTCCCACATAAGACTCATCACTGGCATTCTGGCTACTGCAGGAAGAGACCAGGCCATCAGCTTCAAAGTGTGCTTTCATCCTATCTTTCCATTTTGCATAAGTATAGGAGGCAGTGTCCTATTCCAAGAGAGATCTCTAGGCACACTGTTACTGAGGGTCTAAAGCATGTCCCAGGCAGCAATGGTGTGGAGTCACCCAAACCAGGGACCTTTGTCTGAGCTCCTGTTCCTTCTGCATAAGGATAAGTCTCTAGCATGGCTTGCTCTGATCTGTGAACAGCCCTTGATCCCCCAGGGTAAGTTCCAGATTCTCCCTCCAGCAGAAGAGAGGAAGAGGGGAAGCAAAAAAGATAACAGCTGAAGGAGAGGGAGGAGAGGCCTGCAGTTTGGAGAGAGGAGAGTGTATGATGTCTCAGCTGCTAGTTGGTACCAGCAGACCTACAGGCTTCACCCCCAGCTGAGGACAGCTGCTTGCTGGCAAAAGCTTGGGACTTGCACTCTCCTGTTTCTTCTGCAGTCCCTCTTATGTCTTCAGAAAATGGAGGCGGCATGACCCGAGTGAGCCATCGGTTGGACATCCACATGTCAGGCTCATCTGCATGCTGTTCACAGTGGGTTGGGCACCCCAGCCTTTGGAAAGCTCCAGTGGCTGAATCCTACTGTCTCTGCTCACACTTCAACCTGTCCTTGTCCTGTTCAAGCTGGCCCTCTGTTCAACACTCATCTTGAGACTCCACAGACTCCATATGCCCATGGAACACCTGTTCCCGACTCCAGATCTGGATTGCCTTCAGCTCTAACCACATGTGTAGCATTTTGCTCAAGAAAGGCCATCAACCAGGGACGATTGGGAGTATGCAGCAGGAGGAGGGTTTGGGAGGAGGCATTGTAGAAGGCACACATGCCCTTCTTTCCTTAGGCTGCCTGCTTTTCTCTGTCTCCAGACAGCCTATCACGCCAGTGTCAGTGGTGCTTTTAGCTTGGACCCATGGCCACTCCCACTTGCTCTCCTGAGAATGCTTATCTGCTCTCTGCACAAGAGCTCACATTACATTTCGACCCAATAGATCCCCTTTGACCAAAGTAAGGATTGTCTTTTCAAAGCATTTTTTTCCTAAGGCTCAAAGGAAGCCACTTGGTCCACGGTGACCCTGGTCCTCAGAACAGATGGGTACACATGGGGAGCTCCCATCAGCACTTGCGGTCTAGATAGACAGAAAACAGGACACTTGGCCAAGGTATGGTTCAGCTTGCTTTTTAATAAAAATTGTTTCCCATTCAAATGTCTTGAGGAAATGTCACACGATTGGAGAGGTTGGAACCATGAGTGCAGAAGCTGCCAGGCCCAAAGAAAGCAAAGTCCTCCCCACACAGACAGCAAACAAAGCCTTGGAAACAACACGGTGCTCTTCCATGGGAAAGGTTGGGTACAAGGTGGTGTACAAGGCAGCAGAAGAATAAACTCGGCCTATTCATACCTAATAGGCCTAAGTATAAATCTCTAGGCCACAGTGAGTAGATAGAACATGAGCCTCAGAGCCACAGGGCTGCAGAAACTCAGACTTTAAATGTACCAGATTATGGAGGGACAGAAGAGCCCATAGTCTGGGCATAATATTCACACACTCCCTCCATCATGTACTCAATACAACCTGCAGCCAAGGGTCCCCTCATTCTGAGAAAACTGGGACAAAGGCGCTTAGACTCTGCTTAAAGCTAACAAGAAGAGGCTGGAGCTGGGCATGGCAGCACACACTGTGATCCCAGCACTTAGGAGGGAGTCAGGCAGATCTCTGTGAGCTCAAGGCCAGCTTGGTATATATAGGGAGTTTCAGGTCAGCTTGGGGTGGGGAGGGAGAAAAGGCTAGGACAAAGCTGAGTCTATTGGGCAGATTGTACTCTTCTCAGAAGAAGTGAAAACATCTTCGTAAGTCCCTACAGGCCTCCACTCATTCACCTATCCATCCAACTACCTGTCCATCTACCAACCATGTATTCATTGATCAATCAATCCATCTATCCATTTACCAACCCAACTACTCATTCATCCACTACCTATCTATTACCTATCAATCTACACATTCATTCATCTTCTATCCATCCATTCACCTATCTACAAATCCCACAAATCTATCTACCATCCATAATACAACTGTCTATCTACCAATCCATTTATTCATCCAACAACACATCCATTTGTTGTCAATCCACCATCCATCAATCCATCTACCAGTCTACCAATCCATCTACCCTCCATCAACACAAATGTCAGTCGGTCCATTTATCCATCCATCCATCCATCCATCCATCCATCCATCCATCCATCCATCTATCAATCCATTCACCCATCCATTCATCCATCCATCCATTCAACCATGCACTCAGTGTTATGTAACTTATTTTTTCCATCTGAATTGAATCATTCCCTCCTGGAGGGAAATGGGAGATCCATAAAGCTCAGGAAGCTAAGAAATTTAGGAAGGACCAGCAAGCTCAGAAAATTATATAAACAGCAAGCAATCACCAGGGGAAAAGGAGACACTCTGGTGGAGCTGCCTGCAAGTTGGGCCGGTATCTCCAGATGTAGTTTTCATGGGTTATCACCTGTGCTGGGATGATGCGGATAATCAAGTTGGGTTGGTATCTCCAGGGATGTAGTTTTCATGGGTTATCACCTATACTGGGATGATGCAGATACTCTTGAATTGCTCATTCTCCTGTAAGCGGACTCCAGGAAATTCATTGGCTCAACAAGCTAGACTTGAGTGAAACTTTTTCATTTTTGGACTATGGTTGACACTGTCTGGAGTGAGTAGCTGTTTGCTCATATCTCTCTAGCAATCACACAACACCCATCAATGCACTAATCCATCTACCCATCTACTCATCTTTCCATGTACCCTTCTATACATCCTCCACCAACCCTTCTATCTATCCATCATCAATCTTCCTTCCCACCCATCCATTCACCTTCCCTGGCTTTACCTAGGAAAGGAGCACTCTTGAAATAATACACCTGCCAAACCAAGACCACAACCTGAAGTGGACAGTGCTTGGGGCAATTTTTGCCTTGCAGGGCAAGCTCTGTGGAAAGGGCAATTTGCAGTTTCCTAAGGGTTGATCTCCAGTTTGGATGGGGCCAGGCCCTGGAAACCCTTCAGAGACTGGGAGAGAGGCAGAGCTCTAAGGTAGCAGATGAGAGCTCAGAAGCAAGAACTTGGGAGTAGCAAGGCTTCTCAGCAGATGCCTAAAAGCTACTTATGAAGGGGATGTCAGTAGATTCTATCCAAAGTGGGTGCAAACAGGTAGGTGTAGCTAAGCAAAGGGATAAGAACCAGTGGCTCTAGGTTTAAAAAAAATTCTTTCTTTAAATGTCACAGGGAAATGAGCTTTATCCACTCCTGAAACTGGGACAGCATCCTCACCCAATGCACTGCTGCCTGCAAGGGCATTGAAGTTCTTTATGCTAGTTCCTGGGCCTTGGGACCCACACTAACAACTGGGAGAGCCACCTACTCTGCTAGCCAGGGAAATGAGAGCAGTCCCATTCGGCTCTGCAGAAAGGTCAGGCTAAGCAGGCATAGAAGAAGCAGGGAAGAGTCACCATGCCATTGAGATCAACCCCATGGCCACTGGAGCTTCTGCCACCTACCACCCTGCTTGGTGAGTTGAACACATGACATATAGTTATTTGAGGAAGGCAGCCAGCCACCCCTTCTAGAGGGAATGTAGTTCAGGTGGGTCTGAAGGACAGCCTATAAGACTAAGACTCCAGCACCTGTAGCTCCAGTAGCTCCATGCCTCTGACACCCTTCCCACCTTGCAAGAACAATAGCCTGTCCTGAAAGGCTGCTGCCAATTTCCTTTGGGGACTAGCACCTAGTTTTCAGGACCAGTGACAATATCATCTCCATCTCACATGAAGAGATCCCTGCACATAGCCAAAGCCAGCTTCTCCCATCCCCTATGGACCCAGTGCTGAGCCTCAAACCACTTGTGAAGCCAGGCATTCAGAGCCAATTTTCCTTCTAGCATAGATGCCCACTGTTGTCCCCACGGGGAAACATGATGAACCCAGGGATAGTGGTGGGCGACCTGCCTGCAGGACCCACAGGACCTATGCAAAGGCTAGGCAGAGAACCCAGGAGAGGCAGCTGTACTGCTGACTAAATGTCAGGGAAATGGCTGAAGGTCAAGGGCCAACACTTGGCTGCAGGGGAGTATATGAGCCCAGCGTCTGATGTAGGAACTGCTCTAGCTTCCAGCCTGCCATGCACCCAGACATCCCCAAGCTCAGGAGGGGGACAAAAGCAGCACAAGACACAAGGTCCGGGAGCATCTCCTATGTTTACAAGGATTTCCCTTCTCTGTGGCTGGTATGTGCTCAAGAAAAGCAGTGTAGAGGACCAGGTCCCAATCACCCTCACCTACTTAACCAGGTCCTGTAGTGGGAGACCTCTGATAGCCTTGGAAAAGCATGTCGGAACAAGGGCTCTATCAGCAGAATCTAGAGGGTCCTGAAGCCCTACCACTGGGTTCCTCATGGGAATGGAATCCTGGTGTTTCCTCCCAAGACACAGGTCTACTGGAAAGGCCGTTCCCTCTGTGTCACAGGCTGCCATGCCAGGTCTGTGGAGCTGCTCCCCAGTCATCCTGTGGCTCCCTTCTCTAGGAGGAGACTGGAGTCAGCAGGAATGATGGTTTGTATAACTGACATCTTTTAGGGTTCACTATATGAGAGGAACTAGCAGAGGACATAGCACAGATAATCAGTCATCCCCAGGAAGGGAAACTAAGGCACAGAGAGCTCAAGTCCTCGAGCTTGTCTGGATATAGGAGCTGTGGGCTGTGCCACTGCCCTTGGGCCCCTCCCATACCATGCAGCAACAGATGGAAATGACTTTGGCCCCGTGTCACTTTTTCCCAGAATGTGGACAGTTGGATCAGTCCTGAGCAGCAGTGAGAACATCCACTTCCCAAGGAGGTCGGAGCTCAAGTCCACTGCGCACCTCTGTCCTGAACGTCAGAAATAGCTTATTGATTTTAAAGTCCATGGGGGATCTCAGCTTGCAAAAGTAATTCACTCCTGCCCGCTAGCATCCAGAACTTTCTAACAGGGATGTGGTCTGTGGGTTGCAATTATACCCCACTGGCAGAGGAGTCAATCATCTCAGTCCTGACACTGGGGAGATTCCGGGGGGGGGGGGATGAAAGATTAAGGGTGACTGGTTAGGAAACTGCCAAGTGTACTGCCCCAAGAGAGCAGATCAGTTAGGAACAACGGGCTTGAGTTTACTTTCAGTCACTATTGCGGCTAGAAACATCTGGCTTCCACCTACTTGGGGAGAAGCTGAGGCTTCCCACATTCCCAGGCCAGCAGCCTGCATACTTCTGAGACAGCCTCCTCCCCTGGACAGGCTCCAGGATATTACAATCTACAAAGGTACAGGGAGTCAGGAGGAAAGACAGGGGACAGGGGAGGGGGGGCACAGGAGTGAGGAGACTCAGCCCAGATGCAGGAAAAGCTTTGTGTTCTATGTGTCCTCAGTTGGATCTGTCATAGGCTGGGTGGATTTCTCTTTAAAACAGAAAAGATGTTGTAGACAGGTGTGATGGGCAGATTTGCCATGAACACATCCCAGAAATATGGAGAAGGAAGAAGGTCCCACTCATGTGACGTCATTAGCTCAGTGACCCTCTTGGTCAGGTGGCCCACTGGCTTTCCTGATGGGACAGGTGACGTGTCTTGTGCCACTGTAAACCCCGTGGCTCCCCATGTCATCCCTTGTGGTTCCCTGCTTCTGCCACATGAGTCATCTCATTGCACAAAGCTGCCATGGCGGAAATGGTTGACTCTGAAGAAGATGAAGGTAGGAGGAAGTCTTTATCCTCCGTGGTCAAGCCCATGTCCACAGCAGAGCTTCTGTAAGATCAAGTCCAGAAAGAGTGATCCAGTGGTATGGAAGCCCCAGGTTCCCTAGGAAAGGCCTTGGATCACATGCTCATGGATGACCTCCTCAGATGTCTTCATACCTGTAGGCTTATGTCACAGCCACCTCTCAATTGTCACAGCATCTGAGCTCTGTTGTCTTGGTCCAAGAGAGACAGCAGAAATGCTCACTGTCCATGTCAGCTTGGATGCTATTGCTAGGCCACCAATAACCATGAAGATCTAACAGCCAACATCAAGATCCTGGCCGTGGCCCTGGAGAGGCTCTCTGCTTGAATTTCAGAAGTACTCTTGCCATTCTTTGTGTTCACATGGTGGAAACAGAGCTTATAGAAGTGTTCTTACATTTCCTTTTTAGGGTACTGGCCCCACTATCAGGGCCTGCCATGTGACCAGAATCAACTCTCAGGGCTCACCTCTGACCACCATCACTTTCTAGTTAAGGCTTCTGCAGATTAATTTGGTGGGGATGTAATTCCATCAATAGCACCTGCTCCTGGTATCCCCTGGGATCCTAGCAGGTGAGTGGCCAATTGAACACAATGTCTCTACTCCTTTCCATCTGACACAGTAGGCATCTGCATGTTTCTGGTCCAGGAATCACTACCCTCCCATTTTCATGAGCTGGTTCCTGCCCACCCCACCCCACCATACCCTCATCCTGGTTTACTCGCTGGCATGGCCTTTGTCACCTGCATGCACCTTCTGACACTGTCCCTCTCCTGCCTGAGGGTGCCCCAAAGATACGAAGACATATTCGGTTGTCAGTGGAATGAATAAAAAAAAAATGCAGAGAACAAAAGGAGAGCTCTGACTGATACCACCCTCCAAGAAGCAGGGGCAGGAGAAGTGGCGAGGCCCTGCATAGACCCCACTCTATTCACTGGCTTCATTACTGGCATCGAGGACATGTCCCTGTAAGTAATGTGCTGCTTGAAAATGCAGATGATCGTGAGCTCCAAGCCCCGAGAGGTGCGGCGGCTATTAAAACACATTATGTCGGTTCTGGAGAGGGACACATTCAAAAACAAGATTTAATTTGTCTATGTGTAAAACCTAGACTTTAAGAAACACCTAGGGCACGCAGCAAATGAGTGTGTGCTGAGAAAAAGCAGGCGACGATTTGCTGGCTCCCAGCAAATTGAACATAAGCTCACATTATAATGCGGCTACAGAAAGCGAAAACGCAATAATGACTATATTGGGATGTTGCGACCGTGGTGCTGAATGCGAACGAATCGGCACAGGCCAGCTCCTTATCCATCTGGGAGTTCCCGTCACCTTCCCTGCTCCCGAGAGTCTGAACTTAGCCTCCTGATGTGCAGAATCCAGCAAAGGCATGGAGGGAAATGGAGGTCACCCTTCCCATAAGCAAGAAGGGTTCCTGCTAGGAACAGTTCTCCCTAGAGGGGGGCCATGGAGACTAGACCCCTCCTATGGATTTGGAGGTGATCCATCTGTTTGAGAGCAGCCATGGTGCCTGGCATCTGGGAGTGACTGTGAGTGGCCATGACCTTGGAGGGTTGGGTGAAGTTGAGTGAGCAGGCATTAATTCAAGAGACCTCCAGGAATTCAAGCTCCATGATCAAGGCCCCTTATGCTTCTTCCTTGGGTGGGTTTTGGCCATGGTGAAACATCACAGAGAGGCAGCTGAAGCTAAATAGAAATTTATTCTCTTCTATCACAGGAGGCTGGACATCCCAGAGCAAGGAGTGAGCCAGGCTGGTCAAAAGAGCCCCCTCTCCCTGGCTCTTCTTGTGTCCTTCAAGATCGTCTCCCGCAGGACTGGCCCTGTTCCGATCTCATCTTACAAGGTCACCAGCCATATTGAATTAGCCAATGACTAATGACCTCACTGTACCCTAATCACCCCTGTAGAGACCCTCTTCAGACATACTCCAAGTCTTAAGTACTTGGATGCAAGACTGTGGCACATGCCTTTGACAGGGATACATAATTGGCCCATAATTTATCCTAAATACTGGTGATGTCACAAAGCATGAGTCCCCAGACCCAGGGCTCCTGTCCCTCCTTCGATAGGCTCTGCCAAGTGTGTGCACACGTGATGGGTATGCTGGGCTTTAGAAGCGACAGTTTTTCTTCTGTCCAGGAATAAACTCAGGGTCACTTTCTCCTTTAATTCAAGGACCAAGCGGGGAGGGAATGTGGGTGAAGCCAGGATTCCATGAGCCGTCCTTCAGTGAGCTGTGGAGTTTGTCACATCAACTTCCCCCAAGAAGCCCATGGAGGTCCAGAAGGAAACCAGCAGCAGATTCTCAGGAGCTGCCTGGTGAGTCTGAGCAGGGCTCTGAAGAGGGGACCCTGGTCTCCATAGCCCCACTGTGCCTTCCTGTTTCTGCCTTTGGCTGGGTCTGGGGGGCCCTCCCTATCCCCAGCAGTCACATAGGAAGGGCCCTGATTGTGCTTGGAGCTGGCTCTCCTACGGAATCCAGGAGAAGTAACTGCCCCTCTGCACAATGGGCCCTATGATCTTGTTCCTGTAAGGCATAGCCAAGAGTGGATAAAAGTGGACAGAAAGGCGGGCCCGGCTGTCTCCATAGACATGTCTGTAGGGACGCGGAAGGTCTAGTAGGTCACTCCAGCTTTTAAAGGTCCATACCAAGGGGACAAGAAGTGGCCCCACTCCATCCTGGCCACGTTCAGGCACTGGACCCAAACCTGGGTGGTTTCATGTGCCGTGAACATCAACCACAAGGATGACCACACGAAGAAGCCGTGCTGAATGAGGGGGCTACGCAGCCACAGCAACAGCACACGACAGACATTGCCTTCTCCACCCACTTCCAAGGGCCCAGTTCCTCTGGCAACCTTGGCAGGGAGGAGTGGAGCATGCTCTTGAATTTTTCACAGGAGAACCTGAGCCTGAGGCCCCAGTTCCGTCTGAGAGAGAAACGTTTTCTATATGGGCTCCCCACCTGAGACACTGTGACAGGCACAAAGCTGTCCCTCCTTTGGGGGCATAATCTCCTTTACCAGGACACCCCAATTATCCAGAACTTGGGAATCTAGCAAGACTAGAACTCACATCCTCCAGCATTCTCCCTGTCGCTCATATGTTTTGCCTCACGTGTATGAAACCCCCACTGGCTGCATGCTCTGTGAAGACAGAGCTGGAGCTCAGCTTTGGAATGACTGGGGGAGGGCCTCTGGTAGAAACTCCTCCTGTCCAGATTCTTTCAATCCACTCTGAGGGGCCTTGTAAGCAAAAATAGAGCTCAGCTACCCATGATGTGATCAGTCCCAAAGTCCAGGGACGCTCCAACCTGTGACACTGCACTTTACTCCTTAGGATTCTTCCAACAGAGATGATTATGGACTCCACAGCTAGGATCTATCACAATGAGTCAGCTGTTCCCTTCCAGATACAAGGACGGAGCTGGGTCCCCAGTGGCACACCCCAAAATGGCTAACTTTTTTTTTGCCAGTCTATGGTCTCCACCCCCACTGCAGAGCCACCTCCCTCTCAGAAGAATGACTACTCTCAGGCATCTAACTGGCATCTGGCTGACCATGACTTGGGACCTCTTGCCCCCCATGCGGCTACCAGCACCAGGAAGTGTCTCTGCACTCTGAGAAGAGAGAAGAGGTGTGTGGCAGGACAGAGAACCACAGCCTAGGTTCAAGTCAAATGCCAAAGGCAGAGTCCCTCGGGTTACACAGGGTCAGGGCCACTGGCCTCAAGGACTGATACAAAAGGGTAGGAGCATCTTGCCTCTCTTGTGTCTACCTGTGGGGTATGTCCCTAGGCCAGCCTGTGCATCTCCATGGCCCCCGTCTGCCCCACTCCCATAGCAGGTCTCCCTATAGAAACTCTTTTTTTGAATCTCTGGTTACACCACATCACACCTGTTTGGTGCCACAGCCTGGAGCTTTAGCATTACCCGCTCCTCTCGGGGCTCCCAGCTTCTCTCACAAGGCTGAGGTGTTCCAACATGGGCTGGCCTGAGAAGCAAGCACTCATCCTTGCTGAATACAGATGGCGGAAGCTGATTTAAATAAATCTATTAATTATCTGCAGCTTAGCAAGCCTCTGTGTGTGTGTGTGTGTGTGTGTGTGTGTGTGTGTGTGTGTGTGTACAAGCAGCGCCTAAATAATGCAGTTTTGGAAGCCTCAGCATCTATTACATTTAATTACTTTTCCCTGTGGTGTGGAGGATGCAGAGGTAGTGATAATGGCACAGTCCTGGGAGCCTGGAGAACCCCAGAGGGATAGCTCAGTGGGAAAGGCTGGCATGGAAGATGAGGAGATGAGTACTTTCCTAGAGACAGGGACTCACCTCTCCACCACACTGCATTTCCCATTTGCCAGGGGAAAAAAAAAAAAAAAACTCATGCCCCTGTGCCTACAGGTAGGTCCCAAGCCCCCATGATTCAAATGCTTGCTAAAACCAAGATAGTTTCTCTTATCTGCCAGCAGGACTGGGCCTCAGAAAATCTTGGTTAAGACCCTGGATCCCAATTTTGTCAGTGAACTCCCATGCCCTAAGGCGAGGATACCCCCGCAGGGAGGTATGGAAGAGGAAAACAGAGGGCCTTAGCCTTTACAGTGATATGTACATGTGCATCTATCTGTCCGAGCCTTGGTTGGGAGCCACTATTCCTAAGAGGTGCCAGGGATGTGTGCAACCTCTAGCCAGGCCAAAGCATACTCATCTCCCAGATACCCCGGAAGGAACCCTCAGGCAGCAGCAGCCCTCCTATTCCCTGCACCTTGGAGATAAGGATGGGCACAGCTTGGCTGCCAAAGGCCTCACACTCCAGGGTGCTGACATTGAGGAGGGCAGGCACACACTCTAGCTAACACCAGGGTGTCTGATGTTAAGTTTCCTCTCTCTTCCTGTAATGATCTTCATTTCTAAAGATACATTCCTACTTGAGGATCCACTGTGTAGAACTGAAGGATAACTGAGAAAAGCCAGAAAGGGATCTCCCTAGGGGATCAGCATCTTTGCACCTGATGTCCTCCAGCAGAGGGTCTGAGCCCCTGCTGGGCACCAGAAGCACAAAAGGATCCACCTGCTGTGCTGGGAGAGAGGCAGAGCTTGCTTTGAGATCCAAGGCCATGAGGTGAGAATGGCTGTACCACAGAGCTCAGAGAAGCAGTCACCTTGCACCAGCCCTGCACTGTGGTGTAGCTGTTTCCTCTGAGATGAATATGACTGTTATAGCCATTTCAGTCCCGAATTCCAGCCACTGTGACGACCTGCAGGAGACCCTCGTGAGATCAAACAACATTCATCACAAGGGGACCACAAGATGTTCAGGAGTCCATCACAAGGCTCCTGCTTGAGAGTATTTGAAAGGGAAGGAATTGATTGGTTTGGGGACTTCCAAATATTGTAGCTGTCTTTAAGCTACTCATGTTCCTGTAAATAACCCTAGTCACTGGTTCACCAAGCAGGATTCAGGCAGAATCCTTTCTTTGGTCTCTTGGTGCCTTTCCTATATGGAGTGACTTGATGTTTCTTATTGTCACCCCAGCAAAGTCATGTGACACACACTCACTTAGCCCTCCCTACAGTTGGCACCACAAAGCCTTCAGTATGCCAGGCCTGGGTCTGTCACAGAACAACAGAAGTGAGTGTGACAGGGGCCGGCCAGGACACAACGGCTCTGTGGTGGATGGCCTTGTCCCCTGCTCTTGCAGATGCTGAGGGTGTCTTCAACATCCTTCTGTTCCCACCTCCTCACTGGCTGTGCTGCACAATGGGGCATTATTAAGACACTCCTGAGGACACAGAATAGGACACTGTGAGAAGCCAGCAGAGTACCTCTGGGGACCCTCTTCTGGGTAGACAGACGTGGCCACAGTGTCCAAGACTATAGAGAAGAGCCTGGCATTGATATCTGGGACTAGAGATGCCCACAGCTTTCCAGGACTAACACCCCTGGAGAGAAGCCGGCAGGTCTGAAGAGAGTCCCAACATTAATAATTCTTAAATTATATTCAGGCACCTGGGAAATTCTGGAATAATAATAATTTGGAGGTCTAATCTGTTAAAACAATAGCTTTTAATATTCATTTGTTACTGGCAATAAATGACCATAGTAATTTGATGATTAAGCTGCTGTGACCTTCATTGAACCTTAAAGATCCTCATTTGCATTCTCATTAAAATGACAGTTTCTGTCTCATTCTTTGAAATCCGCAATGCCCTCCTTTCCAGAACTTTCAGAGCCTCCCTAAAGAGTAATTAACTCATGTGATTAAAAATGTAATATGTTGGGAACATTTTTTACTTTACAAAGGTACCAGGTTAAAAGTTTTAATATGTACTGTATTAATCACAACTCATTTTGATTTTTTTTCCAAAAAAAAAAAAAAACCCTCTCAGAGTGAGGAGAAAATGGGAAAGCTCAGCTGTCAGTGTTGAATCGTGTTAATTTCTTTCCTATCCCAAGTTTTATTAATGGAAAGAAAATGATGGAATAAGGTAGTCAAAGCTCTGCACCTTCAAAGCACACCCCAGGCCCCAAGGAGTACCCCCCAAGAAGCTGCCTCGCTGGGCCTCCTCCACAACTCTTCAAAGCCGCTCTGGTCCCCTAAAGCCCAGGTGGGAGGTGAACCCCTCTGAGCTGCAATCCAGGAGCTGAGGCTGGATGAAAAGGAAGCTGCCTTTTGCTCCTCATTTGCACTTTGGAGGAATTTCCCTATCTGCTCTGATGCTCACACTGGGTGTGGGAGCAAGCAGGATGGTCCGCAAAGGACAGAGACTGTAGGCTGGGAGTGGGGCATGTGTGTTCCACACAGGAGGACAAGCCATAGACTGGTGCTAACTTCTCTGACTTCTCCACTCCCTCTGGAGAAGAGAAGCCCATGGCCGATTGCAAGCGCATGGTAGGAAAGCCAGGAGTTTGCTGCAGCCCATGTTAGGTAGACATGGATGGCCAATGCACACCTTGGACAGAGTACCAGATTGGCCTGGGCTGGAAGGCAACCTTAGGAAGCTTCTAGAGTGCTAGTCTTCCCATCATGCCCAGGCAAGAGGGAGACAGGTTTACAGTGTGTAGTCACATGGGACAGCATGGAAAAGCCACTCTGGTATCAAGCACAGGGGGGTGTGAGTTATGTCTTCCTGTTCACTGGCTTGTTCTAACCCTTTCCAGGAATTCTTCCAGCTCTTAGTACAAAACAGAAGTACCTCAGAATTGACCTCTAACCTTTCTTCTGTATCTGCCTCTCACTTGTTCAGTATGCCTCTCTCCAGCCCAATGGTCCCCAAACCATGAGCTCCAATCTACACCCTACCACATCCATGCACAAACTCCTCCTCAGGATTTCTCTCGCTGTCTTCTCCAACCATCTTACTGACTCAACTCCTAGACAAAATCTTCTATACAATCCAAACTTCTTTACTGCATTCCCTGGGTGTGCTGGGGAGGGAAGCTAGTCTGGTCCTCTCACTATCCCTCCCAATCCCTTGAGCCTTCCAAGAACCTTACAAGTGTTCAGCTTTAGACAAGGTCCTGTGATGTCTTGAACTTCTCAGTCCAGCCAGGGCAGGGAAGACATGCACCAGCCATGTGTTAGAGCCTCATCAGACAGGGAAGCATCACATAAATATGCGGAGTCAGGTAAGAGCAGGGGTGACCCTTGTCAGGGTGGTCTCAGGATGCACCACCAGCCAAGAGGAAGACTAGGAAAGAAGGCTCTAATGAAAGCAACCCTGAACAAGAGGACGGTGGAGGCAGCCAAGGACTAGGCCAGAGTTGGTGCAAGGGTATGTTTTCATATCCCAAGAAGAGAGATGACATGTAAGAGCATCTGAAGGGGTAGGGATGTAAGTGAGGAGTAAGCAATCCCCTAGATCATGTAGACAAGCAGTCTTCAGGAGGCCAGTTAGGACAGGAGTAGAGCTGGGCAGAAGTGGGATGCAGGCTACCAGAGTAGCTTATCAGGCAGTGACAGCAATGATCCAGGAGGCAGAAATGGGCCTGCATCTGTTGACTGAGTCTTTTCCATGGGGCAGATGGACCTGCAGTTTTTTTGGTTGAGGTTTCCTACTGGGTTATACCCACAGATTCCTTTGTACCCCAGTAGAGCAATGATGGAGAGTTGTGGGTAGAGAGGGTGTGAAGAGAAAAGGAGAACAAGGGGGAGAAGGGCAGAGGGGGGAGGGAGAAGGGAGGGAGAGAGGGACAGATGACGGACGGATGGATGGACGGCTGGATGGGTGGGTAAATCAATGAACCAACAACACTTCGTCTAGGTAGTCTCAGGCAGGCCTTAGTCTCTGGAATTTTTGATAGGGACCCCATCAATGGTGAGCACCTGTGGGCATCCCAGATCTGGCCCAGAGTGCAACAGAGCTCTTCCCTTTGTACGGCTAGCCTTTGGGAGTTCCAGGAGAACTGTCTGCTCCCTCCCTGGAAGCCAGGTCCCTCTGAGAATGATAAATATTTATTTAAGGTTTTTCCAGATGCCAGCATGATGAACGGACCTTGACAAAATCAATGACTCAAGTAAGCTGAGTTAATCTATGGGAGACCCTCATAAGGGTTGTCCCCATCTGCCTGGGACTCAAGAGCCCCTTGAGGGGTTTTTGGATGATTGATCCAATTAGGCCAGAGCAGCAAAGAGGGCTCCGGGCTCTGGCCTAGGAAGGCAGTATTCTCTGCCTGAACAGAGGAGGTTACAGTCTCTCTGGCCCTTTGGGGATCAGCATAGGTGTGTTTTTACATGTACACCCCATGATGAACTAGAGTTGGTCCTAGGGTTCAGTAGCTAGCTAAATCTTAAAGTGTTTATTTGCAAATAGGCCACTCTGTGGGTATCCTAAGGCATCTTTTTCCTCCTTAGAATGGGTTCTCAGCTTTCCCCCAAACAGTCTCCCTCCAGGGATGACAGGTGGGAGTGTAGCATGAAGACAAGTGAGGACCCTGTGCCACTGATAAGTAGTAAGAGGCCTATAACAGCCAGAACCCATCAGGGGTCTCTTCTGTTTCCTACATGCACACATGGTGCATGGGAAGTGCACGGACTTGCAGAGGGGTGACAGAGCAGAGCCTGGGGACAAAGAGAACAGAGTCTAGGTAGAAAGGCATTGGGACAGAACCAAGGCCTCTCTAGGGAACAATAGCCGCTCCGCTATGCCTGTGCTGCCTGTGGGTGGCCACAGCCCCTCTGTTCCTCCTCTTGGGCTTGGCAACACTACTGCCAGCACCCCACCCCACTGCCACCACACCACCCGCAGAAGGCTAGGCAAGCAGTGATACAAGACCAGTTCCCACAGGACAAGAGTCCTCAGAAAGGGGAGCACTCATGGAAGGCATTACTGTCCCCGGTACCTCCCTTCCACACGTCACTCCAGACACTGCAGGACAAAAGGAAGCTGTACAACCCCCGGCTCCTCTGGACCAGGCCACAGTCCTCCACAGCCAAAGGAAAACAGGACATCAGCCCCATGGTCTCCACTCTAGTATCAAGGAGTGAAGTGTGATCCTAATTAGTCTTAACAATGAAAACCCAGAGTCAGATATCAAGGGTGAAAGCTGAAAGATCAGAGAAGCAGAACAGCAGCCACCAGAGACTTCTTACCTCTACGAATTCTCAGACCGCATGCGGAAAGGGGTCGAGGTCCTGTCTCAACCCACCTTATATTCCTGTCTCCAACTCCCTAGTGCTGGGATTAAAGGCGTGTACTACCACCACCACCACCACCACCAGGCTCTGTTTCTCTTTTAGACTGGTTCAATCTTGTGTAGCCCAGGATGACCTTGAACTCCTGATCGTCCTGCTTCCTCCTCCCAAGTGCTGGGATTAAAAGTGTGTGCCACCACTGCCTGGCCTCTATGGTTAACTAGTGGCTAGCCCCACCCTCTGATTTCCAGGCAAGCTTTATTTGTCAGAACACAAACAAAATGTCATACAACAAAGGAGGTTTGGCTCTCCATCCTGAGCATGGGAAGCTAGTGAGCATGCTGCCCAACCCTGTGAACCCCTTCCATTTACCCATCATTTCCGCCAGGCTACGGAGAAGGTATGGCCTGGCACAGAGGCTAAGAAGGCCACCCAGTCAAGGTCAGACCTTTTTGGGGCTTGGATGTTAAACTTTCATCCAGTGTGTGCTTCACTCCTCAGACTCATTTGTCACCAGTTCTCCCTGCCTGGCAGAATGCCCAGGAACAGTCCCATCCAGGCCAAATCAACTACTGACCATTGGATGATGGCTCACCGGTAATCAGTGTGGCCATGCAAGTAAAAGCCACAGTCCTGCCTGCCACATCTGCTTTGCAGACACCACAGGTTAGAACTCACCCTTTTCACAGAGAGTGTTGTTAGGGTGAGGGTATGTGAATAGGGGTGACCTGGTAGGGACTGGGGTCCTCGGAGTATCCTGTAGACGGAAGGTCTCCACAGCAACCAACCTCATGACTGTGGAAGAACGAATTGGCTGGACTTCAGGACAGTGACTGTCATGACAGCTTGTTCTGCCCCCGCCTTGGTGACACAACAGTGGTTGAACCACGCTGTTCCAGGTAAACGCTGCATTTGTAGTCTTGAGACACCTGGTCCAGAAGTGAGACACTGGTTGACCAAATCATTCATCAGTTAGAGAAAGGAGCCCTGGTCCAGGGCCTACCACACCCAGGTCCCATACCCTGCCTCCAGGGTGGCCCTAGGAAAGCCATCTCACCTCCCTGAGACACAGGGTCTGGCATACTAAGAGAGCCTAGGCAACCAGACCTGGGAGGTGACAGGAACTGTGGCGTAGGTGGGGAAAGGGCACAAGCTTTGATTAGGGCTGGAGGTCTGACTACAAGTTTCCATGTTAGTCCTTTGATCCCCATGTCCCTTGGTCCAGCCTCACCCTCCTTACCTTGCTTTCAGGGAGGGAGACAGGGCTGGGTTTACCCTCCCACCCTGTAACCAATGGCCCCCTCCATGCCTCCAACCAGTGGCAGGTCAGGCATCCCTAATTAACCAGGCTCCAATTCCCCCAAGACACAGACAAGACTTCAGATTTTTCTCCTGGGAAGCCAAGGGTGAGCAGCAGCCATAGGAACAGGCAGAGCTGACAATCCCTTGCTATCCTAGAAGCACCAGCCAACACCCTAGCCTCTGCATGCCTCTGGCCTTCAAGGGTGGCTTGTGTGGAACCTCTCTCTCCCATGCCTACACCTTGTCTTGGCCAGACATGCCACACCACTGGCTTGACTAGTCACTGGCCTGGCGGATGGCTCTCTCCCCTTGGATGCCAGCTCTGTCTCATCTCTATAGAAGGACCAAGGAATCTTCTGTGAACACAAGAGGAGAACTGAGGTCAGATTTTCAACATATTTGTCAAGCTTGGAAGATACTGACTGGCCAATAGCCCTTGTTTTAGATGCCCTGGGAGAGGGGTAGCCTGGAGGCGTAGCTGGCATTGTCACGGTTTGATTGGTACAGCCTCTTGTTTGGGGACCCTTACATACCCTTGTATCCCCTGCTTCTGTGTTGGCTAGTTTTGTGTCAATCTGACACGAGCTAGAGTCATTTTGGACGGAACTTCATTTAAGAAAATGCCCCCACCAGATTGGTCTGTGGTGCATTTTCTTGACTGATGATTGATGTGGGAGGGCCCAGCTCACCATGGGTGGTGTCACTCCTGGGCAGGTGGCCTTAGGTGCTATAAGAAATCAGGCCGAGCAAGCCATGAGGGACAAGGCAGTAAGCAGCACTCTTCCATAGGCCTCGGCATCAGCGCCTGCCTCCAGTTTCCTGCCCTGACTTCCCTAAGTGGTGGACTGTGATGTACAACTATAAGATGAAATAAACCCTTTCCTCCCCACGTTGCTTCAGGTCACAGTGTTTTATCACGGCAATAAAGACCCAAGAGAGCGTCCCTCTGTCTTTCTCTGATCCTCCTTCTAATGACCCTCTCTCCTATCTGTTATGATGCCCCAAAGGTTAAAACTCAGGTCAGCATTCCCTCCAGCACAGCCTGATCTCTTTATGGACACACTGGACTCTGGCCACTTCAGAAGTAACAGTTTGAGCCACTAGGAGCCAGCATACTGCCCCCTACTGGAACATACTATAGGAATCTGCAAGAGAAAGGAGTGCTTGGCCATGACTTCCACATGCTGGAGACCTTGGCCTGAACACACTCCCTTCACAAGCGAGGGCTCCTGGCTACATCTACTAGGCCTGAGAAGCTGTCTTCAACTCCCGGGTTCTAGCCAGCCCTGCTCCAAGCTGATCTGCAGCCCATCTCTCTGACGACTACCCAGAGAGAATAAACTGGTGCTCACGTCTTCTTGGGTGGAGCTTGTTCTACCTTCAACGGCCATTAACTTCCTTCTAGCAATTTTTTGAGGGCTTTATCCAATCCTGAAGCCTCAGGAGACCAGTGGGGAAGTCTCCGCTCCTGGCTTCCTTCGCTCACACAGTGTTGACTGAACAGCTACTAAGTGTCAGTCAGGTTCTTGAGTGGTTACAATGTGCAGCTCAAGGGAAAGGCATAAAGTAACCCTGCAGTTATACAGCCCAAGTGTTGGGGCAGAGAGCAAGTGGCGCCATTCTCCCTTTCCCCTAGCTTCTCCATGCCCCACATCCGGCTAGGGAGAGGCCCTCAACTCTCAGAGCATCTTGTTCCCAGAAGGCTGCACAAGCGGACAGGGTAGGCCCACAGGTGGGGTGGCTCTGGGTGGGGCATGGCATCATAGAGAAAGTACAGTCGCAGATGAGTACCCAGCAGGTATCCCCACAGCCCAGAAGCCAAGTTGCCAGCTTCCGTCACACGCTGGCTGTTTCACGTGCTAAACTGTTTAAATGTTCTGTGACTCAGCTCCTGCTTGGAAAAGAGGGGCCACGGTGGCACCTGACAGGGGGGTTGTGAAGGATGAGTCACTGTATACAAATCACTTGGATCCATGCCTAGGGCAGAGTGGGTTGTCAGTGAATACCAGTTACGAGAGCGAGTCGTTGAGAGTGTGCGGTACTGTAGTGGGGGCTTGGCCCCATGAATCGTCACAGTGAGCAGCCCACATACCTGGGCAGGGCCAGTATCTCGCCTTAACACGCACACGGGTGCAGCTCTGGCCAATGCTCAGAGCCTCTGTAGTTAAGGTGCAGATGGATACTAACCTAGGCTGCCTGAGCCCCCAAGCTCTCATCTGTGGCCTGGCCACACCCCTGTCAGAGGGATGGATGGAACCAGCAGGGCTGGCCAAGAGCTGCTGAATCCCCGAGAGGCACCTGTACTTGCCTCCGCCTCTGTGGAGTTTCTGCATCCAGCTTGGCATTGCCATCCTGTCCCCTTCTCCAAATGCCACCACATGAATAGATGAATGATATTTAAATTCAAAGCAGGGCCACTTCTGAAATGCATGCAGAATCACTCCCTGAATCAAAGTTCAGATTAGCATGGATCTGGGATAGAGCACACCTCCTGCTCTGCCAGTGGGTCTCAGCATCTCTCAAATCCAGGTCACTCCTGGCATTTGATGAGGGCCCAGGCTAGTCAAACATGTTGATTAGGGGCGGGTATAAGCATCGGACCAGGGCTGGATAATCGACCAATCGCAGGTAACACAATCTTTTATCCTCATCGTTGGAATGAAAAGAACAGAAACAAAGCATGGGGACCACGGACAATGCTCCTAGCTGGGAGAATCATGTTGGATCCAGATGAGAAACAAGTGAAGTGTCTGCTTTCAGTACTTCTGTTTCAGAGAGGGTCTGCCATGAATCTGACTGCGTCACTTCCGGCCAACAGATCTGTACTTCACATCTGAAAGCCCTTCCTTGGGTCCATTTACTTTCCAAAAAGACTCTCGGGCCACTCAGCTCTTTGCAACATGGATATAGTGGCACCACATCCTCACATTTCAGAAAGGTGAAGAACTTGGTGAAAACCATTTGAACTGGTTTACCAGCATTTAGCAAGCACCTGCTATCTGCCCGGTGTTGTGGGACACGGAGTAAAGAGGCAGAGAGAGGGAAGAGGTGTGAATAATGGCTGAATATGGAGAGCATGCTTACTCCCACCCATGAATGGTGGCTGTGGTGGGTTGAATGATGAATCTCCTTCATAGGCTGAAGTATCTGAATGCTTGGCTCCCAGTTGGTGGTGCTGTTTGGGGAGGTTATGGGACTTTTTGGATACGGAACCTTGCTAGAGGACACATGTCCCTGGGGCAAGCTCTGGGAATTAAAGCCCCACTTTCAGTTTGTCCTCTCTGTTCCTTGTTTATGGCTGGAGGCAGGACATCTCAGTTTCCTGCTCTTGCCACCTGCAGCCATACCTTCCTTTCCATCATGGCCCAGAAGCCGTAATAAGCCATAAGCCAAAATAAACTCTCTCTTCCGTAAGTTGCTTTTAGTCATGGTATTTTACCACAGCAACAAAACAAGGCAGACACCCCTAATACCAGGCCTGGCACGTGGCCAGCCGCAGGCAGGCAGACTCCTGGTGTCAAGTAGGAACAGGGAGTGGTGGCTTCTGAGGCTGTGCCTGCTCTGTGAGGTACAGCCGTGAACCCAACCCACAGTCTGAGCCCATTGCACCCCACACTCGTGCCCCGAAGCCTGGAGTGCAGACCAGGGCTAGATCTTTCATGGCTGAATCAGAAAACCTCAGCCGAGCCCCCCAGCTGACCACAGTCACAGAGGGCGTTCTGGTGTGTGATCCAGCATCTTGCAGGAAGAGCTGCTCTTGGTGCTTAATTTAAAATGTGTACAGACAGGAAGAATCCAAGCAAGCTCATGATGACTTAAACCCGGCAAGTCATGTTCAAGGTCATGGCTCCCGTTGGTGGGAGCGCCAGGGGAACTTTGGGGAGCATGATGGCACAGGACACTGTAAGCCATCTATCTTCTTGGCTATCCTGACTTGGCAGTGAGTCAAAGGTCAAAATTCCAAGTGTTACTAGGAACAGGAATGTTGTAGGGACTTTATGAAGAGGCAGAGTCTACACCCAGCACTCTCCTGCCTTCTGGCCTAGTCTACCAGCATTGAAAAATCAGTGTTCCTGCCTCTCAGACATTGGAATGTGCATGAGGAACACACATGCACGTGCCAGCCAGTGCACATGCACATACACACACACACACACCATATATGTATACATTCACCTATACATATACATGTATAGCACACATGTAAACATACACACATGCATTCACACTCATGCATATGTATACATGCATGCACTTACACAGACACACACATACGAATGCACAGAGGCATGGGGCAGAAGCTCAGGCAGCCCTTTGAATGATGGCTCTGACAAGGGAGCCTGAGCCTCCAGGTCTATAGGTGTAGGGAACACCAGAGAGCAGGACTTTTAACCATGTCTCTAAGGCGACACTGCTTCTGAGGCTGATTCTGCGGGCCACTGGCTCAGAGGCTGTGTTGAAAATTAAATCACTTAACATCACCAATGTGCAACCATTCGGGAGCCTTCTGTGAGGCCCAGGCTTGACCGAGCTGCCAGCTCGGCACCCCTCTTTCAGCACAGCTGTCCCAGGGCTCTAGGCTGGCCGAGCCTTGTGCCAAGCACACACACACACCTTTTCCCCTGCTTCTTATCCAGGACAGAGGCTCCAGGCTCAACTTTAAGTGAACACTGTGGGCCAGGATTCCACCAATTCCCTCCCAAGGATGGGCTCAGTTACAGGGGACCTCAGCATCCCAGGGAATCCCTTGGCAGTTCCAATCCACAAGGCCCAACAGGCCCCCTGAACAATCTCAGAGACCCCCCTGGATGAACCACACAGCACCACCACCACCACTGGTGACCCATGAGACTGCCAGAGGAGGAGGTGGACTCCAACCTGCCTCTCACGTACTCTGGGAGATGAGGTCAGCCGCTAGGCTCACGGATCTCCCCCTAACGAGTTCTGCGGCAGGCTGCCTCTGCCTTTTCATGGGAAAATATAGATACCATCAGACATTTTGATCATTTCTATTTTTGTTTCAACCCTGCAATTTTGGCAGTACTCTCTTGGGAGCTGTGGGGGGAGGGGGAGGAAACACATTTTTCTCTACCATTTTTAATCTTCTTTTATTTATCAAACTTAGCTCCTCTTTGGGTGGATTTAAACAGACTTGGACAGAGTCTGGAAAAACAAACCCTTCAAACAAGATGAAGACTGAGTCTGGCCAACTGGCGACTTTCAATCCTTGTTGAATTGAGTCAGGGCAGCCTACAGGAGCAACCCACTGCCATCAGAGATTGCATTTCATGGCAGATGGCGCGGTCTTTCTGCACACACAGTTGGAGCCAGAGGTTTCCAGAACTCACTAGCAGGCACCACGGTTGTGTCTCTTAAGACTTCCTGGTGGACCTCTGACTGTTGGTCATGTGTGCTGGGTGTATATATGAGGCTGACCACAGAATGAAGACTTGGGACTACCTGGCCTACACGATTATAAGCCCTAGCTCTTTCCATCAGTGACCTGTCCTATAATCAACACTGCCTCTTTCTCCCTGGTACCATGGATGTAGATGGGCTGGCAAATTCATGAAGACAAAGGACCTAGTTCCCTCCTCCCTGGTTCCTGGAGGCAAAGCAGTATTCCCAAAATCACCAACAGATCTCCAGATCATCCTGTGTCTAGAATGTGTTTGCTGAAAACATGTATTTACATGGGCAATCCTGATTCAAGCCTGGTGACTCTGCATGCCTAGGCACAGGGAGTGGACAGGCTGTTCAGAGGAAGCCATGTGTGATCTGCCAGGAGCACCAGGGAGGAAGCCACAGATGCTCAGCAAGGACTTCCTGTGAGAACTCAGGACCATAGGACCCAGGAGTGAGCACTACCCAGGTGAGGCTCACTGAGGGTACACCTTACCCAGGGCAACTAAAGGTTTTCCACTCACTCTGGAGGCTATGTCCCACCATCTACTTACCAGGCACCAGAAGCCTCTGGAGAACTCTGCTGGACAAGTTTTGCTGGTAGTTTGGATCCTGGAGCATGATGGTGCTAAGTGGAGAATCCGGCCAGTGCACAGCATGAGGCATGCATGCACTCATGCACATCCCTTAGCTCTCTCATTCACTTACTCATAGTGACTGAGTGCTGCTGTTCTTTAAGACTTGGTGATGTCTGTTGACAATGAGATGCTTTCCCCTTACTCTCTTCTTGGGGGTGTCTCATGAGGCTCCCCACTTATCCTTCTCCAGTCTACAGAGCTCCTCTTCCAGTTAGAAGCCCACCAGGGCCTGGCCCTGACCTGCCCCACAGGCACACACAAGTCTGGATCAGGGTAATCTGGGAGCCCTAACCTCACCCATCATCAACACAGGATATTCTGCTATGCCCAACTGCATTCTACAAAGATTGTCGAATAGTGGCCACACACCTACCCGGTGAGACAGGCAACCCTTGCCAAGACAGGGCCCGCCAAGCATTTGGACAAGTTGTCTATCAGGAAATTCAGAGAAAAGAAGTCAGAGTCCCAGGACATTAGGCAAAATGGAAGCCATGGTTATATTGGGAAGGTGGGTTTAGTAGGCAGAGGGAAAGGCTAATGGAAAAGGAAGCATCTGAAGGTGGGGTCGACAAACGCAATCTCCTTGGGGCGTGAAGCACAGCAACACGGGAGGTGCATTTGGAGGTGACTGCAATCATTTCTTTGAACATTCTTCCTTTTGTTGACAAAACTCTGGGACTAGACGGGCTGACACTCACACTGAGGAAAGTACCGAATGCCGAATGCCCCTTGCCCTATGTGAGGGAAGGTCCTGGGAGCTTCACCCCACTTCTGACTATGCAGGACCTGAAGGCAGGGAAGGGACCTTCAGAACTTCAGCCCTGATTGGGCAGGCTCCTCCAGTATTCCCCATGCTCTTCCAACCAGATTGGGACATAGAACCCTAAGTTTATCTTCTTTGCAGACTCTGTCTAGTCTTAGATGTGCCTTACTGGCCCTTGGAGACAGTAAAAGTAGATAAGTCAAAAGTTCTCACTGAGGTTTCCCCATGGCCCAGATGGGAGACTGATATGCACACAGGTTCTCATCCGCAGGCAGCTCATAGGACCGGGTAAATCCTTAAAGCTACTGTTTAGTGTGCACTAGGACTTCCGAAAAGTGTGTACAAAATGCAAGCCACCTCACACAGCTGGTGCCTGCTCCTCTCCAGCCCCAGGAGAAAGCTGGCATGGTGCTAATGTAATTAACACTATTCCCACCCTCTTGGTGCCACTGCTCATTTGAATAAAGCCCAAATTAGCATTCGGTGCAGAGGTCTGCATATTTCAATAATGCAAAGCCTTGTCAGATGTCTGCTCGACTGAGATCTGATGGAGGCCCCAACAAGCCTAGAATTGGCCTAGGCATGAGGAAAGGAGCCTGAGATGGTCCCCAGTGGACACACTGGTTTGGCCATCCTCAGAGAAAATGCACAAATAACCTGGAGTTACTGCAATGCTCCAGGTTTGCAGCAGGGCAGAGACAGGACAGGGTGCTGTGATCTCAGCCAGTGTTAAGAGGCCTCAGAGTTCATTTTGCCTGGGGGATGATGCAACGTCCTGTGGTCATTTAGGTCAAATGACCTGGAGAAGACCAGGTCCAGGGATTGATGTTCTCAGACAGTAGAGGACATTAAGGCATCATAGAAAGCCATGTGATCCACTGGAACATTGATGGTCCTGGAGTCCCCAGCCTGGAGGCCATCACATGCCCTGGATGATGGATCTGATGTGTATAGTGTGCACTTAGGAGCTCCTGGGCTCTGGAGAAGCCCCAGCAGGTCTTATGGAACACACACATGGTGCAGGTATTGACCACATAGCTATTAGTAGACTCTCACTGGCATGAATGAGTCTGGGTGGCCATGTAGGATCCTTGTTCTTATTTCCTGCACCTCCAGATCTGCTTGCAGGCTATTATGAGGCCCCCATGAATGTGAATGCTCCCCCCTCCAACCCCCCAGAGTCTGGCCTGCAAGCAGACCAAGGTGTCTGGGGCTCTTCCTAACCAGCTGGGCTACAATAGCTTCCCTATTCCTCATTCAGACCATGCTAAGAAAAGCCCTGCTCCAGGCACCATTCAGCTCCTTTTCTTTCTCAGGAGGGTGGCTGACAGCCCAGGAGGAAGCTGCCCCATGATGGAAGCTCTCATAGCCCACTCTTCTGGGTGACATTTTCTCCAGAGAATGGCCCGAAAGGTCACCTCCCCTCCATTCCAGCCAGTTTCATAGGCATGATTATATTTTATGATCTTTTTATGAAGGTTTTTGTCTTTACGTTCCACAAATGTTATTACAAAAAATTGACTAGGGCCCAACCTCTGCCCCAGGAAAGGATGCACTTGGCTGATGGGTTGGCAGTAAACACTGATGCTTCACAGATGCTGGTTTTCAGGGAAGCCCATGCAGGGAACGGGATCCGAGAGCTTCTCAGGGCAGGTTTTGTACCAGAGAGGGACGATCAAGGGCTGGGTGTGATGCAGAGCACACTATTCTCCTCCCCGCATGCTCCTGGGTAGGTCACCTCACTCACTGCCTGCTCACTAGGGTCCACCTCTTCAGGATAGACAAAGACAAGGTGTCCTATGGGCCTCGAAGTGGGTGTCTCTGTAGACATGACCCCAGTGGAACAGGGTCCTGGGGTCATTAGGCCCCTGCAGACAGGTCTATAGTCACACAGAATCTCGGGGTGGCAAAACTTGCTGGCAGTGCTGCAGTTTGGGCTCACACTCCCGGAGCCTCATCTATACCATATATTCTTGGCAATGTCCCATGCCTGGGGTCTCTGCTTCCCTTCTGTGAGCACCACCACAGGTTCCCCAATTCCAGCACTGCATAAAGGCATGCAGAGCCCGCCTCAGGAAATGAGCTACCTGGCTAGCTTTTGGTAAAAGGCTGCTTTGGTCACTGATGTTGAAAATGGCCTCACCACGAAAACAAATATCAGACATGGAACCCTGTAGATCATCTTTCTAGACATCTGAGGCAAAGGCTGAGGCCACCTGTTCTGTAGTTCACTGGTGACCAAGTTCTGAGTTGTATCATGGGGAGAGAGAGAATTGTTTGTAGCGAGCACTGGTTAATACAGAGACTTGTAACTGGTCAAAGTGCTGAGAGTAAATGTCTGCTGAGAGCTCACTCCTAAATGAGACACCTGTATCACATCCATCCAAAGGTCGTGAGCCTGGCAGAGGAAGGTGTGGAAAGAATCCAAGAGCGAGAGAATGGGAAGGAGTGCTACAAAACACTGTCTTCTAGATATCTAGAACTGCTGTACCCATGGACCCTGTCTGCACAAGCTCCCACCCATCTGCTCCCTATCAAGGAGGAGGAATGTCATTCACGAGGCCCCACCCCTCCCTGAGGGGCTAAGGCAGTTAATATTCACTAGGGGACGGGGGAGTCATTTTCTTCAGTGATGTAGCTGCTGGGAAGATGCCTTGCTCAAGTGTATAACCCCCTCCAGTCCTCGTGGAGGCAACCCTAATTAGATGCAGTGAGACACACACGCACAAAAGACTTGAGAGTAGATAGGGACGTTTTTGGAAAGGAGGGGTTCAGTGGGAAGTGGATGAGAGGCTAATGGGGGATTATGATCAAAGTACACTGCAGATAAGTATTAAATCATGAAAGATCAAATACGTTTTTAAAAAGAAGAAGCAATTGACTTAATGAAAGGATTTCAGCACAGTAACTTGGTTGGAAAGGCCCCAAGAGAATAAAAACCTAGCTGGGGTGGGGTTCAGGACAGTATGAAGGGTACATCTGAGGTGACCAAATGCAAACCCTGGGACAAGTCTGCTGTGGTGCTCCTCCTCATGCTGGGACTCTCCCGGCTGGAGCTGTAAGAGACCTATGGGTCAATAGTGTAAGCATCTCATTCAGATAAAAGGGCATGGGGCAGAGGGGCTGAGTTTTCGTTGACTTCCTCTATGGAGTGAAGTATCTGGCTCCAAGGGACCTGAAACTAGTGGCCTGTAGAGAGTCTCCCAAGCCTGGAAGCTCCGTTCCCAGTTCTCCTGATGCTTGCCAGGCTTTCTAGTTCAGTAACACTTCCTCATTCCCAACCTACCACAGCCATGGTATGGAGTGCTGCTTGCTCCCGACATGCTGTCTCTTGTCGCAAGGACAAAAGGTCACCTTTTAGACACATACTGCTCCAGCCAGAGAAGCACCTCAGTCTCCACAGCCAGGCCATGACTCAGGGCTGTCTCCAGTGCAGGGAAGGCACAGACACAGCCTGGCACTAGAGAGTGAATAGGCATGGAAAAGATGCCAGCCCAGGAGAGACATGGCAGGAGAGAGGCTGGGCTAGGGGCTAGCAGTCCACCTAGTTCCGAATGCTTCTCTCTGTGACAGAACCAAGAGACCTACCTCCTCACTGCTATACTGGATTGTGTCAAGCTGTCATTCAAAACGGAATCTCTCAGGAGCTATGGATTCCTAGAGCCCAGACTCTAGGAGAGTCAATATGCTAGGGAGGCCAGCCTGGGCTGGAGAAGACCCACAGGCACTAGTCAACAGATCCAAGGTCACCCAGAGGTTGACTGACCCTGTTCCTTCTCTCCTAGCATCAGCTCAGATCAAGAGGATTGGAGCTCCAGGTCAGGCACAGCCCTGCCTCCATCCCCCAACCTACTCTGACCCAGGCCTAGCCAGTCACGGCTGTTTGGAAGTTTGGGGCTTGGAAGAGTCTCTACCTCTCTCCTTGTGGTTCAGGCTCAACTAAAATGCCACTTCCTAGGAGTGACCTTTCTTGACTAGCTGATCCCTGAAGTTGGCCTGCTGCACCAGCCCCCTATTGTAATCCCGTGATGGCAGCTGGTTACAGAGGCCTATGGCCTGCTCACAGACTTGTTCACCATTTCCTCTGCCACAAGCAGGTGCTCTCTGGGCATGGGGGTCATCAGGCTCCAGGAGTGTCAAGCTGCTATGCTCCCCGCCCCCAAATACTTAGGTAGTATTCCCGATAGCCACTCGACGCATGCAAGCCTCTCGTCAACTCTGCCTGCTTTAGAATGCATCCAGATGGAAAAGAAAAGCCAAGCTGATAAACTAACAAACACGTAAAGGTAACTTCGTCTTAGGAAAAGTCAACACAGTAATTCTCTTTGTTTCATTCCAGGTGCCAAGAGGGAAATCAAAGAGCTTTTTCTGCCTGAGAATCGGTGAGAGCCTGGACCACGCTCCCCCGACAGAGCTGAGGTCTACAAAGAAACCCATGTCCTATTACGGAGTCTTCTTCGTCTCCGATTATCTGGCAAATAAACCAATTTGGGAGCCCACCAGGGTCTTTCTGGCCTCCTCTCCAGGGCCCTGGCTGAACTGACCTTATCTTCATTTCCATACAGCCAGCATCCTCCGTGAGATGAGAAATGTCATTATTTACCGAGAAAGCAAGGTCTGAAAATGGCAATTACTCAGCAGGTCAGCAGAAGGCCCTGGGGTATTTTTCTCAGTAGAATTCAGCCTGGCTGGATCGGAGCTGGGAAAGAAGGAAGGCAATGTCTCTGGCCTAGAGGTCTCCAAATCCACACACTTGCCTCCTTCCTCGCTGACTCTGTGTGTGTGTGTGTGTGTGTGTGTATAAATAAATATATATATATATGTTGTATAAACAAATATATATGTGTGTATAATTTATTCACATTTAAAACATAAACCAACATATATATGTTAATATATATATACCTATATATTACTCACATTTAAAATATAAACCTAACGCAGATTTTATGAGACCTAAAGAAAACAGACATAAGAAAGCAAGAAATATGAGGGACCCTATCCTGACAGCTTCCTTATAGATACATTCTGGTCTCCATGCTCCAGGTTGTGGACCAGATTACTGCCTAGCATTATCCCATCCCTCCTTAGTGGTCTCTATTGTACACACCATGAGAAGACATTCTTTCCCTGCCCGTCTAATGCCGGTCAGTCCAGTGTCTTGTCCTCACAAAGGACATATGGGAGGTGAGCATCCTTCAGGCACTCTGACTAGGCCTGGGGGGTTCCAGTTTGGTGTCTTAGATGCCTGGAATGTACCATGACAAGACCATGTCAGGAGGAGATGAGTAAAGAGCTGGTGGAGACATACAAAGTACACCTGAGCCCCACTGTCCAGGTATATGGAGCCTAGCTCTGCAAACCTTGAGATCTATAAGTAAGATAACCAATGTCACTGTAGCAGGCCACTGGAGGATGTTTGCCAGATAACCTGTGTGGCAGTGGCTGATTATCACGCTGACTTAGGCCATGATTCTATCTTCGGTCACAACACACCACAGACACTACTAGGTATTTCAAACAGTTCAATGGAAGGAGATTCTACCAATCAG
Organism: Peromyscus melanophrys; assembly: GCA_902168415.1. Classification (NCBI taxonomy): domain Eukaryota; kingdom Metazoa; phylum Chordata; class Mammalia; order Rodentia; family Cricetidae; genus Peromyscus; species Peromyscus melanophrys. The sequence goes on from CABHPR010142836.1 coordinate 37,741, forward strand.
GGTCTAACTGTCCCAAATACCTGGAAACTTGGTCCCTGAACTGCTAGCTTGAGTGCATGGTCCAACCCTCAGCCCCTCAATCCTTTGGCCATGTGTGGTGGTTTGAGCGAAAATGTCCCCCGTAGGCCCATAGAGAATGGTACTATTGGGAGGTGTGACCTTGTTGGAAGAAGTGTGTCTTGTTGGAGGAAGTGTGTCACTGGGGGTAGGCTTTGAGCTTACAAAAGCTGAAGCCAGGCCCAGTGTCACTCTCTCTCCCTGCTTCCTTCAGACCCAGATGTAGAACTCTCAGCTACCTCTCCAGCATCACATCTGCCTGCATGTCACCATGCTTCCTGCCGTGATGACAATGGACTAAACCTCTGAACTGTAAGCCAATCCCAGTTAAAGGTTTTCCTTTAGGGAGCTGCTGTGGTGATGGTGTCTCTTCACAGCGATGGAACCTTGACTAAGACACCAAAATTGCTCTGTTCCAAGGCCAGCTTATTCCTGGCTCCCATCTCTGTCTTCCTTTCTCTGGAGGGCCTGAAAACCATGGTTCTGGCTTTGAAGGCCACACCCGCGTCTGTGACCTAACACATCCTCCTTTGTTACAAGATCGCCAAACACATTTTTCAAAGCCTAGCAATCCAGAAAACGGGGCCTAGAGACCACAGATGCCCCTCTGGAGCCCTGAAGAAGGAAGCATCACTGCCATGCAGTCGGTGGGACCCTGTTTACCCAAGTCCTAGATCACTAACTATATCCAGACCTGTCAGTGACCCAGCAGAGATGGAAGGACAATCGCACCAGGCTGTTGTCTCTGACTCCATCAACTCCTTAACAGCTTCCAAAGCAACCCTGCTTGACAGTCTTCTCAGAACAAAGGTCCTTAACATACCCCAGGCTCTTCCCGCAACCATCTCTCTTCAGGGACCATGTTCAGTGTTAAAGCATTTAGCCGGCAGCCTGGAATCTGTCCCAGGAGTGAGCTAGCTACTAAGTCTCGGGGTAATCTAAGGGGGAGGGGTCCGTGACTACAGGGACCAGGGTGTATGCCAGCCCTCTGCAAGTAGGAGGTTGTGGCTATTTATTTCATGCACATAAGGAGCTAAAAACTGCCCAGTCCTCACAGAAGGTCTGGCAGACCTTCTCAGACCAATGCCTGAAATCCAGAGAGCCCAGCCTTAGGGTCTGCTATCTTCAATACTGGGCTATGATGGAGCCCTTATCCTCCTCCCCAAAACTGACTGCTATCTGGCACCCACCCACCAGACACACCTCTGTCACTTTCCACTCTTACCTAGAAGTACTCTGAGGCTGAAGGGGCCCTCGACTTCTCAGGTCCCTGAGGGACAGGGCCATGTGGCTGGTAGCAACCTTCCTTCATAACCCTAACATTCAGCATCAGAAGAAACAGTCAGGGACTGAAGGCAGACCACAGCATCCCTACCTCCTGCCTACATTACGTCACTTGGCTCCAGCCTGCAAGGGCTCTTGGGCCCTGCCAGAATGGAGGCCAAATGGGCTTCACTCTGGGGTGGCATCTCCTCTGGCCACTACCAGCGCCAAGGTTCCTCAGAAGAGAAAGACAGGCCTAGCGGGGGTGTTCTGTTCAATGTCCAGGCCTGCCCTGGCACAGCCAGTGCCCCTGATCTGCTTCTCCATTTTCAGGGCATCCCTGCACAGCCCCCTTTCAGAGGAAACTCCTCTATGCACGGGACAAATCATTTCAGAGCCTGGAGAGAGGGATGGTGAGCGTGTGTGCGCTGCAGCCTGTGGCCCTCAGCTGCCAACACACAAAGACACTCTGTCCTCTCCATGGCGAAGGGTTACCCAGGCCGGAAGCCAGGCGGCAGATGAAGCCAGACACGCAGTTGACATGGAAACCCAATAGTTAAAAAACCCTCAGGCTATTTTGAAATGTCAGATTTTGATAAGCAGGCTGGAGTCCGTGTTCCTCCACAGCGCGGCGTTTGGCAAAACAAGCCCTGCCATGAATTCCTGACAGCACGTCAAGGGCGGCAAGCAGCCGTATGTCCGCCTCGCCGGGTGGTGTTCGCTCGTTACCGGCACCACTCCCGTGCTGACACACTGTTCACTCAAAGGACCACACTTGCTGTGGGCGCGTCTCTCTTACAGACATAGAACTTGTGGGTGAACAAAGGGAATCCACTTGTTTCCTGGCCTGGAGGATAGAAAGCCCTCTGACAGACAATTCTCCCTCTGTGGTTGCACAAAACCCAGTGCTGCTGGCATTCACCCGGAACCAGTGATGGTGAGTTTCCAAGCCCCTGTCTAATTAACTGGAATGTGTATGTGCGTGTGCATGCATGAGAGTGCGTGTGAGGGCTTGTGTGGGGACTGTGGAGGACACACCAAGAAACAGTCCCCCACCTACATATGGACAGCTGCCTCTGCCAAGTTAGTTTCAGAAGAAAACTGATTGGATGCTGAGAAATGATGCTGGTGGTTGCTAAAATTTTCTCCCTGGGGGAGACATGAATGTCTATGTGCTCCTTCTAAGGTCCTAATGGCAAACCAAAGTTTGATTCCACCAGAGATCCCCCCTGGGGAACCAATGGGTTTACCGGACTTACAGAGTGTAGGTGAGGGGTTACTGGCAGGGGTGTGGGTGACCCCAAAGCAGCCACACTGGCCTGTCTTCACCCAGGATGGATGAAGGCTTCTCCATAGCCACCATCGTCTCCCCCAAGACTAAATACTCTAGAACTCTACCCAGAACTCAAGGCAAAATTGAATACAAGTGGCAGGGAGAAGTGAGCAGAGCTCATGTAAAGAGTCTAGTGACCACCTCAACCCCCTCCTAATGGGAGAGAATGCCAACCATTCACAGGCCAGACCGTGACAGACTCTAGCAAGGAGACAGATGACCTCAAGAAGATGGCGGCTATTCGGCTAGGAAGATGGTATTGTGAGATACTACTGGCACCATCGCAGCCTGGATCAGACAGCAGCAGATCCTTCTCCGTGGGGGCTTTGCAAGGAAGTAGAGAAGAAGGAGAGAAGAAAAGTGAGAGATACAGAATATATTTGTGTGTGCCTAAGTCTTCATTTGTAAGTGTTCCTCATGTGTGCACATGTCTCTGGTTGTGTGAGGTGAACGTACACTCATATGCATGTATCCACACAGGCTTTGTGCATGTGTGCACGTATCATGCCCCACCCTGAGACAGGCATACCCATGGAATATGAAAATCTGACATCACTCCTAGATGACTGACAGGTCAATAGGTTCCTTCTATCTGTTATGCACATGTCGGTCATACATGACCAACTTACACACATACGTGTAAGGCTCCATTGGACAGCAGTGTGCATGCATTTCTCTGTGTGGTACACAAGATATACTCTGATGCTTCATATACACAGAATGGACCTGTTATTTTTCCCTCAAACATTAAACACATTCCTACTTCTGGGTCAGATTTATATACAAAGTCAGAACCTTCCCACAAGGAAGACAGTCTAGCTGTAGTAACCTTCTGGAGCACCTTGTACTGCTGGAACTGTGGAGTCAGAGACCCACAGAGCACAGAGCCTCAGCCAACAGAAAGGGACAGTCCAGGGTGGGGAGGGAAAGTCAAAACTGGGGACAAGGCAGGACCTTCACAATATTCTTGAGGGGCCCTCTTGGCTCAGTCACATTGGCTGGGGTGAAGGAGCTGATAAAGGGCTGGTGCCTAGCCTTTGGTGACCAGCCCAGAAACCAGCCCATACTTACCCTTTCCTCTGCTCCCTCTCCAGGGGTCACCCAATTCAATTTCTTCTCCCTGACAGACCTAACTTCTTGTCAAGCCCAGCCAGTCTATGTCCACCTTGACAGAGGGTCTCTGGGGAATCCATTTCCAAAATGTGAGCTTTGTGCAAAAGACTGGGAGGGGTGGCAGGTACCCTCCAGCAGCTGTTAGGACTGCTGGAAATGTACAGAGTAAATAAAGGGAGTAAATACTGTAAAGATTAGATTCCTGTCCCTGTAATCTCCACAGAGCTCTTAGCAGGCAGGCCCCAAGACTTCACAGACATTTGCATAATCTCTGTAGAGAAATCCTCCGAGGGAGTATTCATCTGCTAAGAAGACAAGGAAACTCCCTCTTGCAGCTACCAGAAGGCTGGGGAATTCTTGGCGGGAGGGGAGGGAGAACTCAGGAGGGAGTTGCCCTCTACTGTCCTAGCCTAGTAGTGAGGTACCCTGGAGACAAGAAGCTTGGCCTGTTAGCCTCAAACATAGAAGCGCAATCACCAGGGCAGGGCTGGTCCCACATCCACCCACCCACCCTTCTCTCCATCCATCTATCCATTCTCCCACTTACCCACCTACGGATCCACTGAGCTCTCTGTGCTACCCCCCACTTCAGGGGCACCTCTCCAATACTGCCTTCTTGGGGCACGGTGCAGAGTCCTCGTCCTGTCCCAGACAGCCTTATCCTTCTCTACCTCCCCCTTCCCTGCCACCAGTGACCATGGTTTGTGGGCTCCAGGCCGTCAGGGGACACTCTCACCTCACCTGCAAATGTGAGGAGGTGGAGTCTGGACTGGCATCCAGCACAGGGCTCAGCTATGAGATACAGGCCTGTCACTTCCAGTCTGTCCTGAGCACCCAGCCCAGAGACCCTGCTGCCAGTGTCCCTGGTGTATGGTCGTCTCAGGGACCATAAGCTCTCAGGTCCCATGCCAGTGGAGGATGGCTGCAGAGACTGAAGACTAGACTAGGAAAAAAGTACTTTTCAGTGTGAACTCCAGAAAGGGGCCAAGAGCAAGTCCCCTCATCTTTCCTCTGCCCCAGGCTCCTCTTCACACCCTCTGCAGAGCCACCAATGGATGCCCCTGACCCCGTCGCTCAAGATACCTGAATGTGCTCTTATGCCCCTACTACTACAAATGTGATCTCTAGGAAGGCCAAAAGGGCTGTGAGAGGCAGACACTGTGTCTCACAGGAAACAATATTCCTGGGATACAAACACTCTGCATCATCCTTACCTACTCAGGCCACACTCTGGCTGACTTCTTGAAATGACTAGCTACTGGGCAGACTCGGGACACCATGAAACTTGGGCCTATTTTCACTAGGAACCCCAGAAGACATAATCTTATATCCAGGAGCATGGAAAGTGGTGCTCCTCACTTGGCCAAGGCCATCTCCTGGGGCATTGCTCTGCTGGGGCCACTAACGTCTGGTCGATGGCAAGCTGAACAAGATAACCCCGCTACCTAGCTCAAATAGTAGGTCCCAGTGATTAAAAACAACTGGACGGGAAGGATGGGGACCCATTGCCAGTGGCCTCAGGAAGAAGTAAGGGCAGCAGCCACTGAGGGGCAGCCCTAACTTTGCTGTCCCATTGGTCTGTTTTTGTCTGTCTGTAAAACAGAGGCAAGACACACTGGGCTTTGGCCCCCTAGCTCCTCTGCTTAGTAGGGAACTGAGAACACTCCTACAGAATGCCCCTCCTAGGAGGATGTTCCAATGCTCAGCTAGGGGTTTCTTGCTGGGGTTCCACTTGGTTCCAGGCTCTGCTGACCAGGCCCAGCTGGCTGTGGAGGCTTGCTCAGCCCTGCATTTCCTCAGGAAGACGGCAGCACCAAGCAGCAGCACAAAGCCGCTTGATTGCCCCATTTGTCAGAGGATGTGTGTAGATGTCACAAGAGCAAGGAGACTCGGGCTAAATTTGTTCTGCAGGCAGAAATGTAGATGGAACCCTGCCTCCCACCTCCTCCTCCTCCTCATGTCACCACGGTGACCAAGCAGGCTGTGCAGGTCATCAGCCCAGGAGGGAAGACTGCCGAAGTCAGAGAACTACTGCCTGACAGTGTCCAGGAAGTCCAGGACTCACGGCCACACTAGGGGTCAGATGTGGTCCGAGAGTCCCCAGGGAAGAGAAGCTGGCCCAGCTGGTCCAGCACTCACCTGGACAGCTTATTACAGAGTCCTCTTCTGTATCAGTCTGCCAAGCTCACTGTGACAGAATGGTGACATCTACCTCGCCAGTCACCAAACAGAACTGGGCAGGAGTGAGACACACATAGACCTATTCCTGCCCCCATGCTTAACTCATCCCCGCACGGACATTGACCCCAATCCTGTCAAAGATCATGCTGTGGGGAAAAAAAAAAGTCCCATCTCCTGCTTTGATGTGTCATTTCTGTGACGGCTAATGTGATTGCCAATTTGACCGTTTGTATCTAGAGTCACCCATGAGACAGGCCTGTGGGCGTGTCTGTGAGAGAGTTCCTAGACTGGGTTAGCTGAGGTGTGAAGATTGTGTGCGGGTGTCACCCTTCCATGGGCTCTGGTCCTGGACTGAACTGGAAGAAGAACGTAAGTTGAGTGCTAACATTCATCTCCCTCTGCTTCCTGACCATGCATGGGATGCGACAAGCTGCTGCATGACTCCCGCCATGACACCTTCTTGACAGGGTGGACTGCACTTCAGACTGTGAGCCACAATAAGCCCTTTCTCCTTTCAGTTCCTTCTTGTTGGTGATTTTGTCACAGCAAAGGGACAAGTAACTAGTATAGTCTCCTTTTCGGGTGTTTCATCTCTCACATGGACATAACCTCCTGGACACCTCACCTTAGCTGGCTACCTCCTCTCACAGATATGTAACTTGTCTCCCGCCTGCACGCTTCACCTCTCACATGGCCACTCTATTCTCTTGGCTGTAGACTTCATCTCCTGCATGGTCACCTCACCTCAGAATCGCTGAGAATCTTCTGAACAGGTAAGTGCAGATGCCCTCCAGGTGTGTATGACACCCGGTGAGGTCTCAGTCTGCTGTTGAGGTTTAAACTTAACCCAGAGCTCTGCCATAGACCCCCGACTCTCTGGCAGGTACCAGCTGTCAGTCAGAAGGGCTGACTCATCACAGGACTCTCATTGCACCCATGTTGACCTGACACATCACAAGTTAACTACCAGTTATGTAACCACCTCAAGCACCACCTGCCATGGTCCCATCTCAGGGGCACTGGCACAGTCTCAGTTCTGAGCAGTCCCCACCCTATGATTGAACCAGCAGTGGCTTAGACAGGACCCTTCAGGAGAACGAACGTGCAGTCAGGGACTGGCCCCAGTTCCAGGGACAGTACAGACTGAGTGCAGTGTCCCTAACTTCTGCCCTAGGCTCTATAAGCTAACCAGGGTGGAGTGGGGGCAACCCTAGAATGCCTGGAGGACTGAGGAAAGGTCACTCTGGGATAGTTTGGATACTCACAACAAGATGGTTACCTGGCCACGGTGTCAGGAAGGCACACTGAGTACAGTCTCCCTCCCTCTGCCCTGGGGACTCACGGTAACCGTCCCTTAGCACACTCCCAGTGAAATCCTCTTGTGTCATCAGCCAGAGGGGAAACAGGCTCTCGGCCTTGGTGGCTCTAAGCATTTTTAATTTAGCATTCTCATCAGTACGCTGTCACCACAGCATCCTTAGAACCCACTCAAGGTCACAGCAAGAAGGGGGCGGGGACACGCAGTCAGGAGGACTGCACGGGTGTAGTGCCCAGGGCCAGCTCTCACCACCTCTATTCTGTTCTACCCCGCTGGGTCTCAAGGGAATGCTGGCTTCAGTCTTGCCTCCACCCTATACTACTGAGCAATCAGAGGCCCAGAGCCTGTGGTCCAAGAAGAGCATGGCTAGCTGTCAGAAAATTCAGGCGGTGCCAGCAGACACCAGAGCAGATCAGAGAAGGTTATCCACAAGGGGACCTACCACACCTGTACTCGGAAATGCACATATTCCAAAAACAGGATTTAAGTAGAAGAAGTAAACGTCCCCCAGGCTGCTATCCCAATTCAGGGAGAGTCTCACACTCCCAGCTCCCACAGTTACCTTCTGACTCACGCTCCGGATACCACAGCTATCAGTGATGGTGAGAAAGTCAAAAGAACCCAGACTGAGCCTCCCCAGGATCTTCAGAAATGACACTGGCGGGACAGAGATGGAGGACAGGTGGTCATAGAGAGGTAAGAAGGAGGGAGTGGGGTAGGGGGATGTACAGCTACATCTTCTCAAATCTCACCCTTCACGTGGCCGATTTCCTGAAGGAAAACCAAGTATTTCCCCCACGTTCTTCTTCTGTGTGTCTTTTCATACTGGAGGCAGCAGCCACACAGAGAGTGTCCTCAGCTTGCAAGGGTTAAAGGGCAGAGGCTAAAGGCCACTACTTAGGGCAGGTAGGTGCAGGTGTGGAGTCTTGACAGAATAGATCCAAGCAAGCTGGTGCTATGTTCGAGCCTTCTCTACACTCAGCACACACAAGAATATAAATGTGCATACACACAAACGTATACATGCTCACTAATGTGAGGACATACATGTACACACAACATACACCCTGCACAGGCACACACAGGTGCTTATGAATGTGTGTACCTATGTGCCTGTGACTGTCATGTGATGGTGTGCATATACATCTTGTGTGTGTATGGGCTGCTGTGAGTTTATGCATATGTGTACCTATGAGTACGTACTAGTATATATTGTATGTTCATGTAACCATGCATGTACGAACCTTGACTGCTTGAGCATGTGTGAGAGTGTGTCTATGTTAGTGTGTATATGTATGTGCCTGTGTGTAAGTATTGTCATGTACACACAGGCATACACATGAACACATACACACATGCTCACATTCACAGTTGAACCAGCTTCTATGGGAGAATGAGGAGGCCAGGGACCCTGCTGAGGGGCCTCTGGGGCTGGGTTACCACATGGTAACCCTGATACTGGATTTCTTCCAGTGCATGCCTCTGACTTTCACAGAACGGAAACAACCAAAGTTATGATGGGCCTCATAATGAGAGAGATAATATTTAAAGTCAAAGAAACCATTTTTTTTTCAAAGATCACAAGGACAACTTCCTATCTTCCCCCTTTCAAAGGACGGCCGTCCCATCTCACGGTCGATGTCATTGTCAATTTTTTCTAATGACACATCCAAGAAACAAAGCAAAACAAAAGAACCATCAACTCAGCATTTAGAACAACATATTTTGACAGCATATTTTTAAACTAATTCCCTTCTTCCAATGAAAGTGCCGTCTTGCAATCTTTTTAAGTCTATTCAGTATATACCAACATGATTATCTCATTCTTCTCACGATAAAAACTCCCAGATACATAATGACAGCGTGATCAGCATGCAGATGTATTCAGGGGACATTGTTTCTCCTATAAGGACCAGGAAGGAGGGAACAATAAGGATGTGCTCGCAGGAGCTCCCGGCAGCGATGGCCCACGTGACACACTGTACCAAGGTGAGAGGTGAACAAGAGCCCCCACATCTGGCATGTCCTGGTCTCCAATGGCACAGGCCTTGGCACTGAGCACAAGATGTTAAGGTGACACTTGGTCCTGTTCCGTCCTCCCCACAAAAGCATTTTGGAGTCAGCTGGTGATGCAGGATGTGGGGGTCCCCTGGCACTGGCTGCAGGAAACCAACCAAATGCATAGACAATGCGGCTCAAGAGTGGGCCACACTGGAAGAAAACCAATGTGGGAACAGGAGATGAGGCTGAATCCAGTTAGGACAGGCCCACTACCATCTTGCCAAGAGTACCAGTGTGAGGCCACAGGAAGTACCCCTCAGGCCGCCTGACCGTGAGACGGCCTAAGTGAGGCTGGGGACAGCAACTGCCACTGGTCAACAAGAGGACACAACAGAGCAGAAGTCCATCAAACCTGCATTGCCAGAACCTGAGTGTGTGTCCTCCATGGCTGTAGCCATGCCCTCCTGGTGCCCTTATCCTCCCAATGACTACCAGGAACAGGAATCCTCGTCATACACACACAGGCATACACAGGTACACATACACACAGGCTCACATTCACAGGTACGCACACCTTATGCTACAACCAGAATCCCCTGAAGACCATCGCAGATGCAAGGGGAAGCCTTACCTGCAGACTCAGGAGGTGGCAAAAGGGGCCACCCTCAAGCTGGTGAATGAGTCCCCCCAAGTTGGTGGCCCACCTAGCAGAGGCCTGTAGTGTCACTGGGGAAGGCATTAGCAGCCATGTCCTCTCCTCCAGGTAGCAGACCACAGATCCCTGAACTGTGTTCAAGGGCCCTTCAAGGACCGCCGAAACCAAGATATGGAAAGAAGGATCACCAACCAACTATCTCCAGGACCTCATGAAAAGCCACCAGGACAGGGCCTGGGGCCTCACAGGACAGATGGGCCTTCCCTAGTGGGTCATCAGGATAGTCACTGAAGGCAAGACAGAGACACCTAGTTGGGCACACAGACATAAGTCCTCACATTTCCTCCCCATCCATGTTCTCCCTTGTGCTGGCCCACACTTCCCCAGAATCCTCAGAGGGCAGGAACTACTAAGCTCCAAGACACAGCCAGCGTCAGAAAAGAAATTCCCCAGAGGGGCAGCACTGCCTGCTCTTGGGGCTGAGAATCTGTCCCCACCCACAGCTGAAGCAGCTTCTATGGGAGAATGAGGAGGCTAGGGACCTTGCCAACCAGAGCAGAACAAAGCAAAATAATAAAATAAAATAAAATAAAAGTAAATTAAAAAGTGGGAATAGCCTCAGAGACTGAGATATGAGGGAAAGGAAGAGAGGAAGGGAAAAGCCATTCTGTTATCTTTGGATATGTGTAAGGAGCCCAGGAGCCCAGGAGCCCAGGAGCCCAGGAGCCCAGGAGCCCAGGCTCTAGAATAGTCACTTCCTTGTCCAGAGAGAAGAGCCTTTAACTTCAGACCAGAAAGAATCATGGGGTCATCTCCTCCGGGACCACTGGATAGTCCATGTGCTGGGGTGGGACATAGAATGTGAGGAGATGCAGGAGGTCCCACACAGGGCCACTGTCTCAGGCTCAAGAGCTACATTTCATCACCTGTCACTCAATGGAAGCGAAGACAGGTGTCTGTCAGTTGCAGGAGTTTCCACGACTGGCCTAGAGTCCCGGAGTCTTACTGACCATCACCCAACACTTCTATAATGAGCAACGCTGAGGACTGGTGTGGGCCTGGGCTGGGCTCACATGTTATGGAGTTGTGCTTCCCAAGGCAGGTAGAAGCCTCTCGAACAAACTGCTGAATGAGAGCTGAGGATCCAGGCCACGGCCTACTCTATAGAAAGAATACTGTAAGTGCCATGTACCACCAGCCCAGAAGAAGCGAAACTCAAGTCCCAAGTACAGTCGGTACTGAACGTGTGTCACTTTCACACCATCATAAGGTCAGATCATTACTAAGTGTGTGACCATATGTGTTCCTGAATAAGGTTACAGTGTGACAACCCCTCTTGACAGCACAGCTTACTGGGTACCATCTGTGGCCATCGTCTCACTCCACTGCAGGGGTGAATAGCTGCAACAGAGAACATGGATCTACAATGCTCATGGACACCCGCTGCCTCTCAACAGAACAACCTAGCGGATACAGGATGTTAGTAGACAAATTCCACAGAGGAGGAGAGGCTGGCAGTTGACAGAGTCAGACCCCTGGGAAGGAGACAGCCGTAAGTGTCAGGGTGGCTGGACTCAGGGTAAGATCAGTCAGGACATGCATGTCATCTGTGTGCAGAGAAACGGTAGACAAGAGGCCCAGAGGCTGGAGGGAAGAGAGGAGGAGGAAGGGGGGGGGTTAGGGTAGTGTAAGGACAGGAAGTGGCCGGGGCCAAGAACACAGACAGAGAGGCAGTGCCTGGGTACTTGAGTTTCTTGCTCTGACCTGGTTGCTTCACATAGACCAGACTCTAGTTCTTCCTGCCTGGGAAGTACTAGAGAAATATCTCTAGAATAGATATCTAAACTGGCATCACAAGAGCCCCTGAGGCTGGGTGGAGTCTAACTCTGCACAGGGTCACGGGTGAACTGTCCACAGGGGATATCCAAGTGGACATCACAGGGGACCCTGAGGCTGGGTAGAATGTAGCTCTGCACAGGGGTTACCTCTAAGCTGTCTGGGGTATATCTGTTCATTTCAGAACAATGATCCGACTAGTCATCCCATAAAAACTAAGTTTGTCCCTCACTGAAGATAGGTCCTACAGAGCTCAAATTACAGACACAGTCACAGGGACATTTTGTATCAACCACAGGCTGACCTCCAGCTGAGCCTGCCACCTTGTTCTCCTCATGCCTCCAGGGGTAGGCTCTCCTACAAACCACGGTGTGGCCTGGGTCACCACGGGAAAGGTTTATCAGCCAGTTTGAGTTCCTGTCTAAATATCTCCATCAGTGTGAACAGATATGCAGATGCTAGTAAGTGGAAGAAACCTGGCTTCACTGTTGCTGCTACCAGCGGCAGCAACCTCGTCCCTGAGGACCTGGAGCTTTAGGAGGTTCACCAACCACTGTGGGAATCACAGTTCCACCTTCCCCACTCTCCACACAGGTTATATATGAAAATTTCAGCAAGAGACTGGTTCCCACCACCCCCAGAGCACCTTGTGACTCTGCACTGGGCTGTTGATTTCACAGATCTAAAAAATACAATCCCTGGAGAAATGGAAGCGTATATTCTCACTAAAACACATACACAAGTGTTTACAGCAGCTTTACTCATAATCAACCCAAACTAGAAGCACCACAGATGTCTTCTGATAGTGGAAAAGATAAAAAAAAAAAAAAAAAAGAAGAAGAAAAAGAAAAAGAAAAAACTGCACCAGCCTGAGAAAGGAAGAGAGATAGGCTCAGGAAACATCCAGTAAACCTCAGATATGCCAGGCTGAGAGAAGCAGAATCAAAGATCCAGAAACAAGTCCCCTACATACAATGTCCATACAGACAAAACTAGTGGCCACCAGGGCCTGCCATTGGGTTTGACTGCAGAGGGAGAGTGGAGGGACTATTTGGAGGTTGGGGTAATCTGTGTCTTGCTCACAGGAGCCTAAGAGAACTTGAAGAATTCCTTTTCATTACTCTAAAAAGGACCCTTTCTACAGAAGTGGATCAACAGTAGCAAAGGGTCATGGCCCTCAGCTTGATGAGAAGAGATTTTGAGAGGAGTGGAAGGACTCGATCTGGACTCCCTCTGCATTCTCTGTTCCCTGGATCTCGTAAGTGAACACTCTAGGTGCTCAGATGACGGTTAAATGAAGATGCTGGTCCTGATGGAGATAATTACAGTCATGAGGAGAGTTAAGAAGGTGACGGTGATGATCATGAAGGTGATGGTGATGGCAGAGAAGCAAAAGACGGCCGTGAAGATGATGGCTGTGATGAAAACGATAACGATGACAGAGAAGATGAGTGTGATGAAGATGATGAAGGTGATGATCATGAAGGTGATGATGATGATGATGATGATGATGGCAGTGAAGCAAATGACGGCAGTGAAGATCATAGGAGGAAAGCAATGACAGGGGTGACACAGAAATGGTGATGACATGAAGAAGATGAAGGTGATGATAATGAAGGTGATAGTGATGACAGTAAACCAAAGGATGGTGGTGATGATGATGGTCATGATGAAAACGATGATAGTGATGGTAAGGAGGATGATGGTGATGACATGGAGATGATGGCAAGGAAGAGATGATGTATGATAATGAAGATGGTGGTGATGATGACGACGATGATGATGATGATGATGACGATGATAATTAAGAAGATGATGCCAAGGATATCGATGGTTATAATGATGAAGACAGTGATGGTGATGATGAAGAGAGCCATGATGAGGATGTTGGGGATGACAACAAAGAAGACGATGGCTGTGAAGGTGTTGATGATGAAGATGAAAATGATAGTGATGATGATGGCCAACGATCATGAAGAGGGCAGTGATGATGATTAGTGTGATGATGAAGATCCTGGGAGGACAGAGAGGTCGACTGGGCACTTACCTATGGAAAGATCTGTTTCCCTGGCTCTCAGGTGGGTCCTGAGGAGGAAGAAATCCTCCCAGGGCTCCTCCTGGTGGTCATATGAGGATCGTGTGAGCCCACATTCTGGTGTTCAAAGTCTGAGCCTCTCTCTTAGCCCACACACTCCTCCTTTTGGGCCAAAAGAAGGGACAAAGGGGCCCCTGACAACTTTGTTCCCTGCAGAGTTAGGTCCATTCTGATCCAACAGGCCTCTCTGTGGCTCCATGCCACTCTGCACTATGACACTAACTCCTTCAACCAAAGGATCCATGGGCTCCAAGCTGACACTGACTATCATGGAAGTGTCACACTGAGTCCACGGGAATTACTTTCCACATGTTCCTCCAACTGACACAGTTGGACATGGGACCCAAAGTCATGAGTGAGAAGCAAAGGAAAAGACCTGCTCCCAAGCAGAGGAGGTTGTGGTAAGTGCAGCATATCTAGCCATCTCTGAGAAGAGTAGGCATTTATCCACAAATCTCACCAAGAGTAAGTAAGAGCCCACTTAAGAGCTAGGTGACAGTGCAGGCCAGCACAAACCTGGTCCATCTATCCCCCTTCATGCTCCCACTCAAGGCAGCATCAAGACCCTGGGTGAAGGAGGCACACCTACCTCACCTCCCACACTGTTGGGAAAGAATCAAGTCAAGGGAATATTCAGGACCCTGGTGCATGCTAGAAGCCATGTAAATGGGAAACTCTGCAGATTGCTGTGTGAAGAGGCGGGGCAGGGTCCTTCTTCAGCTGAGGAAGCACAGGATGAGAAGCTCTGTAGACCCCTGGATGGGAAGATGGGCAGAGACCTTCTTCACCTGCAACACTCCAGGAAAACAGGCTCCTGGTCCCTGGCAGCAGGGCCTCTCTCTTTGCCTCTATTCCTTCTAAATTCCAATCTGTCCCAGGTGGGGAGCCATGAGCCTAGAAGGCCACTGGGAGGAACGAAGTCCCAGAATCCAGAGTCTCCAAGGAATAGGCACACAGAGGCCTGGCCCCTGGCATGGTACATAGGCGTGCAGCCCACTTACCCTCCCTGGTAAGGGTGCTGGAGTCACCATAGCAGAGACATGCTCTAAGACATATAGTGCACCCAGAGCCCAGGAATAAGGCAAAGACTCATCTTGTTTGGGTGGCTTGTGGGCCAGAGCTGGATCCCCTTATAGAATTAACCACCAGCCACCAAGTGCTGCTTTTTTGACCCTGGGAAGAGTGGGAGCAAGAATGTGTGAATGGGCATGGAGGCATGGGTTCGGGCTATCCTCTAGAGTTGATACTCATAGGATGAAGTCTCAAGAGCTACATAGAAGCAGAGGAAATCCTATTCTAATCCTCAGATGTCTAGAGGGCATGGTCCAGGCTTCCAGATGGCAGAGGATGCTGGATAATGCCATCATGGTCCAGGGACATGGGGCAGGGACATCTTTGTCAACTCCCTGTGGGCACACAGAGCTCCAGAGGACTGTGCTTACAGCTGAGCTTCCACTCCACTCAAAATGACAGAGGGCCCACCCAGCTGGCCCCCCACCACCTCAAGATGCCGTATCCACACAAGTCTTTGAGACAATACTGTGCAAAGATGAATGCCCACACCTCAGCGCCTGAAGTAGCCAGGCTATCTGCTGGGAGAGGGAAACAGAAGACACAGAGGGGCATAGTGAGATTCCAGGAAAAGCAGCCAGTGTGGACTAAAATAACACAGTGACAATGAAAACGGCTCACACGGCGTCACTTCATCTTCCCATTCACTCACCCTAACACACATCAAAGGCTGCCTGGCTGAGAGGAGCAGGTGGGGAATGTGCGTGGGCTGTGGAGCTGCAGGCCCAATGCCCAGTAGCCGGGGCTATCATCAAAGACAGTGCCAAGCCTTAACCCATCAGTCTTCCCACGCATGGACTTACATCTATGCCCGGCTTGGCCTTGCTTATAACCCTGGTTTGGTTTCAACTACTGGGGACAGGTCCCTCTAAATCACCTTGGTAGTAGGAGAGGAATAGCTAAAAATGGGGACAGGAAGTAGTCTGTCTCTTGGACCCTTGGGCAGTGGGATCCAAAGACAGAGGTGGCTGAGTCAAGACCTACGGTGTGTTCCTAGATGGAGGCTCTGGGGTAAATGCAGGACCTGGTTCCAGGAGCCCTGGGGCTTCAGAAATAAGAGAAATTAAGGCTTTCAGCTTCCTATGCCAGGCCTCCCTGCTCCTGGAGCAGTAGGTAACCAGGTCTAACTGAAGAGCCCAGCCGAGTCTTGAGCTGGCACAAAGAGGGGTTTAGCACAGTCCAATCAGGAGTCCTCCAGGAAGAGCTTCAAGGGGACTCTGCCTTGACAGAGCCCAGCCTAGCCTCTCCCCACCCCCTAAATCTTCCAGACATGAACACCGTGTTTTAAGAACAAACCCAACCAAGACTGGGCCACTACACATGGTGATTGAACCCCACATAGTCATGTTGAGCGCCTAATGGATAGACCTGTTTGCAGCACGCCTCCTTCGTCTGGGTGCCTCTGGCGGTGATGGATACCCCGAACCCACATTCGTAATAAACACCATTCATTGCAGACACAACGCCCATCCTGGAAACAGCACTTCAGATTTTTTTTTTTGTTTTGCTTTGTTTTTATCACCAGCTTAATGATGACTAATGCCTGGGTGATTATCTTGTGCTTTTTTTGTGTGGCACCGAGAACAAACAATATCATCAGCACTGCAGAAAGCAAGAGAAAAGGAGAGAGGGGGCAGGCGTAAAGGAGAGCTAAAAAGCCAGAGAAGAAGCCAGCTCTATGCCTGGCAAGAGTGAGGTTACCAAACCTCAAAGGTCCCTGCACTATGATCTAGAACCTTCCATTCCTCACTGTTTAATGTTTTGAAATAAAACAAGCCCCAAATCAGAGAGAAGGACTACCTGAGGGTGCTGGCTTTGTGTTCTGAAAGTGTCCAGATGTGCATTTAAGAGCGACGCCCTGCTGGGAACGTAAAAGTGGAGGCAGGCGCAGGAAGAAGGCAGAGGAAACTCTACAGCTCTTGAGGTGCCTGGATCCTGCACTCTTAGGGCCAGAATGGGAAGATGCATTCAGCAATAGATTTCAAAAGAAAATTCCACCCATGCACTCACTCATACACGCACCTCCACATAGACAGACATTTCCTGGGAATGGCACTCTCATCTCCACCCCGGCCTCAGTTCTAGGTCCTTCCCACTCCTAGCCAGTGGGATGTTTAGAGACCACAGCCTGAAAGCAGTACTGGACCTATTTGGTGGACTATCTCCCTCCATACCTAGGACCCTAGAGCCATAGGAAAAGTGTGTTGGCACGTTCTGGGAATAAGAGGGAAATCTACCCTTGACCTCTCCCAGGCTCTCTGCTTGTGCTTGGATTCTGAGGTACCCTGGCTCCCTTCTACCTATCACCAGCTTGCTCATCCCTCCTGGCCAAGTTAGACAGCCCCTTATTCTGCCCCTAAAGACTTCCTGTCACAGGACACCCTCTCACAAATGCAGCTTCTCAACTCTCCATCTTTCCCTATGCTGTGAGCCATCACAGGAGCCTTTCCCAAATGTCCTCTCATGGTCCCTGTCACAGCAGGACACAGGGCACCACACCCCCAATTTCTTTGTTTGTTTTGTTTTCATTTACATGTTTTGATTTGTGTGTGTGTGTGTGTGTGTGTGTGTGTGTGTGTGTGTGTGTCTTTGCTAAGTGTGTTGTGTGTGTGTGTACATGCCATGCATGGCACCCATAAGGAGTTCAAAGGATAACGCATTGAAGGCAGCTCTCTCTTTCTGCCATGAGGGAGCCAGGGACTGAATTTGAGTTGCCAGGTTTAGAGGCACACACCTCTTTCCACTGAGCCATCTCAAAAGCTCCAGTCTGTTTTGGTGAAGGTATCACACCCAGTCTGCTTCTGTGGAAGATGTCTCTCCCTATTCACCTGGAAGGGCACGTGCATCACCAGGACCAATGAGGAGATGGGCTTGCCAGCAGGAGAGTCCCCACCCCCCACCCCCAGTCCTGGGGTCACCTCAGAGACAAGGCCTTCTCAGAGGCATGTAGAGTCCGCTCCCTAGGAGCAGGCCCTTCTTCACGGTTGTGTAATAAATAGATTAGGGTATTAGGCACCGGAGTTATTAAAAGTGAAAGATGCTCAAAGAGAAGGCGAGGGATTCTTGGGGCCTCTATCTCTTACAAATATGTAATGAAATTTAAATTGAATCTGGTTTAAAATCATTTACCTTTTGACATCATGTATCAGTACACTAAGCATCGGTTGAGAAAGCAAATAACCTCTCAAGCAGAATGAAAAATTACTCTGTCTCTTTTGATTCCATGTTAATTTTCAAATTTAAACTTCCCTATGGCTCCCTGCTTGGGGTCAGCTACTGGAGCCTGCTGCCTGCACAGGGTCCAGGAGGAGCTGGTAGGAGGGCTTGGCTTGCCCTGCAGACCGCAGGTCCTCCCTCTGTGGGGATAGGTGTTAGTGGGAACCTGACACCTTGTCACACCGGGAAAACTCCTGCTCTACCCTCTGTCCTGCTTGTGGGTGTGCCCAGCTTCCTGGAGAACGAAAACTGGGAGACACACAGCATCCGCCTGTCCCAGCATGCCTGTCCCCTTCAAAGTGTGGGAACGTAAACCAGAGGCCAGAGGCCTGCTCAATGTGATGTCCCTGGGGTGTTCCTTTTCTACTGGAGGACCTACCTAGTTTTCCATCAGGAGCTCCACTAAGCCCGAGCCCAGCTCTAGGAGAGACAGCTATGCCTGTGATACAGGATTGGAGTGCATCCAGCCATGGGGGAACATATGAGAACCACTGTGAGTCACGGCTTCTTCCCAAGGCTGTACATGGAACCTGATTTACGAGAGAAGATACGAGGACACCCCATTTCATTCTCTGGGGGATGACTCGTCAGATTAGGGGGGCGGGGTGTGGATAAGCATCCAGATAGAGTGAAAAGGTCCTGGGTCCAATATTGACAGCTCGTCTACCTAGTTCTCTGCCCCATCACATGGGCAATGAGGGCCCAGAGGCTACTGCTCCCAGTTCAGATATGAACTAAAACCCAGTCTCAGTGACAGCCCAGGAGGAGCGCAGGCCTGTCCTGGGTGGCAAATGTCCTGATAGTCTCCAGCATTATTTCACCCCATGGACCCTCAAGAATCAAAAGGTCTTACAGACCTACTCAGGATGCACTGGCCATCAAGGGGGTGGGGCTCAGGCTGGGGTCTTCCATGAAGTCTACCATTGGCTGTGCTGTTAGCCCTAGGCCCAGGGCTGGCATCCAGAGAGGACTCAGGGCCCGGCTCCCTTGAGGCCTGCTGCTATTTCTTAATTAGTGAGAAGAGACAAAGGGGCTTTTCATGGGACTGCCCCCGTACTGTCACATGCCAGCATCACTGGACTGGAAAACAGGGTGGGCCTTTGCCAGCATTCACCCCCATCTTGCCTGCCCAGGAGGACAGCAGAGAGAGGAACACACAGAAGGAAGGGATAGGGGGAGACAGTAGGCCTCTCGGGCACCCAAGCAGAGAGCCTGGCCGTGGAAATCACACTGTCTGGCTTCATCGTAGCCACGGGATATAGGGACAGGGAGTTAGCAGCAGGACAAGGCAGTACAAATTGGACTTAGGTTCTGAAGCTCCCTGAGTCTAGGCCTGTTTTCTTCCTGGGACACAGTTCAAGGCGTGCAGTGCCAAGCCAGTGGTCAGCAGTTCCAGATATGTGCGTGCATGTATGCGTGTGTGTGTGTGTGTGTGTGTGTGTGTGTGTGTGTGTGTGGTGTGTGTGTGTGTGTGGGTGTGTGTGTGTGCGTGTGTGTGTGTGCTGGACAGGGCAGACACAAGCTTCCTAGTCTGCACTGAGCATGCTCTGGGCCTGGACCTACCCAGAGTTGGCTTCTGGGACATCCTCTCAGATCCAGACTCACACTATGGGTCTCAGAGGGCTCAGAAGTAGCGGAAAGGGAAGGGCAGAGGGCCTGGAAGGAGTTGGCAAAGTCACTTCCATTAACACCTGCCACAGGCAGCACACCATCCCGGCCCTGAAGCCTGCGGTCTAAGGTTCTGGCCTCCACTGGGTACCTACTGGTGTGAACAACATGACTAGGGATGCCCTGTCAACTAGTCAAAAAGCCTATTTCTGAAAGAATTGCAGGCCTGGAAGATGAAGCCACCTTGGGAGTCCATTGCCCGGGACTAGAGCACTACCCCACACACATGTGGACACATATGGGTCAGAGACTAGCTACCTTCCCTGATGTAGGGAGGGGCCATGAGGTAGAAGTCCCACATGCCAGATCTAGGAGGGGTCTCTCTCATAACACTTGTAACCTTTGGGGTTTCTAGGGCAGAGGGACAGAGGAGGGACCATCTTACAGCACAGTTTTCTGTTGAGGTAAGGAGGACATCTGAGGACTTTGTAAGTCATGGTCACACAGAGGATGGCTAGACCAAATGCCTCTAGAAAACATGTGGCAGTAGTGAGTTGCACTAGGAGAAATTCATCTCAAATGAACCTAACCCAGTGAGGCTATGGGAGCAGCTGGATCTCTGTAAGTGTGTGTGTGTGTGTGTGTGTGTGTGTAGGGTGGGGATTGGGGGCTTGGGAGTCTTATCTTCTGGGTTGAGCAGGCCTAGACATGCGACCACACTTCCCTAGGCTGGGAGGCATATTCCACCTAGAAGGTAAATCCCAACATGGGCCCAGCCATCAACCCACAGGAAGTCTTCCTCCATCTAACATGGGAGACACCGTGAACTTCAGCACTCTCCCTGCCCCTAGCCCCTGACCTCAGACATAAGGACAAATCTGAGGTGCCGAAGCATTACAAAGGCTTAAAGCCAGTGGGCTTCACTCTACAAAGTCACAGGGTCCCATCACCATGGATATGGCCTTTCTGGTGGCATCCCCAGCACTGACAGGGAGTGGGGGCATGTTCCCATTCTGCTCAGCAGTTAATGCCCCAGGATGCTCTGAGGATGTCTGTGGAGAATATTCCACTTGCTTAAACTGCACCACAACCACGCGGCTGGGTGACAAGGACAGGAAGATGTGACGTGTGTGGTGCCACGGGCCCAGGCTGTGCTGAGCTCTCCAGGAGGGTATTAAGCGAGGCCATTAATATGTAGTTAAAAAATTCTCAATCTCCACCAGCATATGCCGTTCTACCTAATTTTGATCAACTTAAATGTAAAAGTGTCTCTGTGCTTCTACTAGAGTTTTACCGCCATCTGGTTTAATTAGTCCTTGGGTAGTGCACCATAAAGTTAACGGCAGGAACGTTGTGGGGCCAATCAGAAGGCGGGCTGTGAAGCCCTATGTCACTGGGTTTCTTTCTCCTGACTGATAAGAGGTCAAGGCTGGAGGTAGCTGGGTGGTAGTGCTGCTAGGCGATCACACAGGGAAAGTCTGGGGCCCGAAGGTAGCCTCCTTGGTTTCCCTCTGACCTGGCAGGGTGGAGCCTGTATGTTGAGCCTACCTGGAGGAGGGACACCTGTCCACAAAGACCAAAGCGATGCCCAGATGGCTCTGGTTGGAATTGAGGTAAGGAGCCCAGAAAGTCTCCCATCTGGTTGAAATGACAACTTTTGTTAGAAGTGTGGCTCTAGATGTCCCCTCCTCTGCTGGGATCTGCATGACCACTACCTATGCTTTCTGTCATCCACAGACACACCTAAGGGGCTGGCAGCAGAGTGTCCTGTTTCTGTGCTGGTTCCGAGGCCAGACTCCCGGTCCTCCAGGGAAGACCCTCCCACATATTCAGGAGACATTGCTCAGTTGCTACTGAGGGATAGGACATTCTGAAAGTGTAGAAAACTCCCACCAGGCCATGAGGATGCATCCATGGAGTACTGGCCAGGTGTGGGGAGACAGTGTGAGAGGCCCTAGAGCTAGAAGGGCCAAGGCTCTACACCAAGGCCCTGGAATTGGCTCTTGAAAGGTCAGCAGGAGCTGGGCAGTGGTGGCGCACACCTTTAATCCCAGCACGAGGGAAGCAGAGCCAGGTGGATCTCTGAGTTCGAGGCCAGCCTGGTCTACAGAGTGAGATCCAGGGAAGGCGCCAAAGCTACACAGAGAAACCCTGTCTCGAAAAACCAAAAAAGAAGAAGAAGAAGAAGAAGAAGAAGAAGAAGAAGAAGAAGAAGAAAGGTCAACAGGACCTCAAGACAGTCCCAGGGGAAAGGAGGACCAGGGTGGAACAGAGGTGAGCCAGAGGAAAGATGGGACAGGTGGAATGAGTGAGGAACCCTGGGCTTAGAATCAAAGTGAGTGGCAGAGTAGATATGGCCAAGCGCAGGGCAACAATGACTTTGGACAGGGATCTACAGTTGCTGGGGCCTTCCTGATGCCACGGTTGCGCGATGACCACCTAATTCTGCACTAGCCTGCTGGAACCTCTGTCTCTTACTACAGAAAGGTCACTAACAGAGGTTGGCCTGGAAGGGAGGCCCATGGTTCATCCAACATTGGGCCATTATGGTTTCACCATCAAAATGGCAACTAAAGTGTAAGCCTTGCAGTTTTTGAGTTTAGAGATACCACAAAAGGGTCAGCCCAGAATTACAGTCTTGTGGCTGTGACTTCAACACTCTGGGACACTTTAAGTCATGAAAAGACCATGAGAACCATGTGACCTGTGGACATTTCCTTTTCTGCTTTGCCTTCCAAAGAACCCAACACAGCAGCTATCAAAGAAAGCCTCAAGGGACATTCCATGTCACCTCAGTACACCCAAGACCACGTCTACTGGAACATAGCTAATAGACATTCTCCCTGCATTTAGGCGGGTCCAGAGGAGAGCCTGTGGCCACTACCCAGGATGTGAAGCCCATGCCGATGCCCACACAGAGCGTCAAGACTCAAAGGTCATAACAAAGTCATCCCCCAAATACTGAAATTAAATTTATTAAGAGTTAACGGTTCTTCGGTGAATTTATTAATCAATTTGACAACGCCTGGGGATTGTAATATAAAAATAATCAGTTGGCCTTCTCGCTAACGTGAGGTGCCAAGAAGGTGTCATTTAATTTTCCAGTGCCCACTGCCGCAGCCTACAAAAACTTATTGTTACATTAATTGAGATGAAAATTTCTCAGTGTGGAATTTCAGGGGGAGTGTGTGCTCATTTCCTCCATTTGCACACGGGGATGGGTGGCAGCTCGTGACTAGCACTAGATTCCCATGCCCTGCCCCCTCACACTGTGCCACACAGCAACTGGCCTCAGGATCGGGAGTTGGCATCCCAGAGAAACAAACAGAAAGACGGACACATGGGACCTTTTCACAGAAATGCATGAAAGGCTCTAAGAACAGGAAAAGAGCTCAGCCCTTCCCTTCTCTCCTTTGTCCTGTTAGGCAACTGGGAAACCTCACCCAAGCTGAGGCCATTGTATTGCAAACCCTGATAGATAGCTCCAGCTTCATCTTAGCAGGATGCTCTGGTCCCAAGGAATGAAACAGCCAAACAGACTTCTCCAAAAGGCATCAGCATCACTGAAGGGCCACATCCAGAGCAAATCGGAGCCTTCAGGGAACAAGCAATACACAGGTCACTCTTTCTGCACTCTGCCCAAGGCCGGGGCACCAGGGCATACAGCAGACATGAGTCATACCAACTCAGGGATTCAGCCTGCACCAGAGTGAACCACCCAGTCTCAGGAAGTTCACCGTGGCTCTGGCCATGCTGAAGGAGGAATGAGTGTGTTCCACTCTCTCAATCCCACTATTTCCCAATTCCATAGCTGGTACTGAATGCTGCCCAGAAGCTAAGCCACCCCATAAATGAAATACAACCTCAACCAAAGGAACATGGTCTCACCCTACAAGCATGTTGCTAGATGGATGCTGGCCCTGAGGGGACCCAGGCCCAATACTGCTTCCTCTCCAAGAACTCCCTCCCCCCCAATGGACAGCACTATGCCAGGGGAGAGTGCTTGCTGAGAGCTGCTGTGCTGGCTCTGCAGCAAGAGTGAGCACAGGCTGGCCCCCTGGCCTACCTTGGTCTCCCTGCCAGTCTGCACCCAGGGAGTCTTAGTTTCAGATTTTATTTGCCTTTAGTTCTACTTAAAAGTCTCTTGGAAATTACCACTTGTCTGTGAGTACAGTGAAGGACATTATTCATTATTCTATACTGTAGTGTGGCCAAGACACAAGAGAGGGATAGGGATGCCTCAACACACATCATCCACAAAGGGACATCCCTCCCACACGGCACCTCAACAGGCTCCAACCACCTTGCTGCCTGGGTCTGTCAGATGGTCTGCTGATGGGCTTCACAAACACAGACACACAGAACATACAGTTTGCGGGGGTCACTTTCTCCAAATCACAGCCCGAGTCCTGGCTTCCTTCCTAGGCATCACCTCCCTGAAGCCCTCCTATCTTCTCGGCATCCTGGGGCCCAGTCTTTGGCCACCAACCTGGGGATGCTCATGAGTGCTGCTCTCCCTCTCTGAGACTATTCAACATCTGCAACTGTCAGGTGCCCCTTACCCATGGAGAGCTGACTTCGCCTGAACAGGGGTGATGTACCACCCACATGTCAGCCCCCTCCTCTTAGGCTGTCCCTGGCTTCCTGAGGCAGGAAGAGCCTCCTCCTAACAGCACCTGAAACACAAAGTTTCCGTTCTTCACCCTGGCAGGGTATAAGGGTGTTGCCACAAGGGTTTCTAGGTCTGCCAAAGTTTGCCTGGTGGAACCAGAGAAAGGGGTGGCTGTAAAACAGAAATGAAGAGACACTTTGTAGCTTAGGAACATGGTGTTGACCGAAGGCTATCATCCTTGCCTGATGTGGAGGTGAGGGTTCTGAGTGTTCAAAACCCAACGTTTCACACTGAGATAAAAGGGCACCACAGTGGTTCTCTATGAAGCTCTGCTTCTCTGTGTATAGAAAGTAGATTCCGGCTTCTAGCCTCCCACTGGGAGGGTCACTGCAGTGAAATACATACAGTGGCTGGTATCATCTGTTTGCAACAAGAAATTTAAAGCATAGGCACTTACTGAAATCAAAGGATTCTGGTGAGGATGGGTACGTCCCTGGGGACTACGGTATTGTCACAGCAGTGAAGCTGGCCCAACTCAATGACATATCCTGAGCATGGTGATGATGTCAGACAGGGTGTTTCTTGGTCCAACACATGGCATTAGAGGTCAAGTCCTGAAACTTCAAAAAGCCCAGCAATGCCTTCCAGAAGATGAAGCAGAAAATGAGTGGACCTTCTACAAGAGTCTTTCCCTAAGGAATTGCAAGTATCTTTCCGCCAGGCAATGCTGATATGTCTTGCTGAACCACATGGCCTACCTAGAGAGGACATAGCCAACACCCATCACTGGTGCACCACACTGTAGGGTGGAGGGGCTCTGGGTTTTCTGAACATGAAAAGCTGAGGATTCTTAGCCTTGTGTGCGATGTAGAACATTCCACACAGTCTACAGCTAACAAATGTTTTATGAGTAGAAACGATGGGGAAGGAAAGGATTGAATGGACTCTAGGTCTTCCTGGGCTGTGACCTGGAAGCCAGGGCTTCTCAGGGAGTTCTGCTTAGGTAAGCTGAGCTCAGAGGCTCCCCAAGCCCCACATCACACCACACCAGCCCAGCTGCCTTTTCTCTCAAGGTCTTTGTCCCCATTCCTATCCATCATCAGAGGTAAGTGGACTTCCCTCTTGACCCTGTCCACTTCTCCTCAAATCCACCTCATGCTCCATCATCAAGTGGTAGCTGTCACGTCTTCCAAGATATGTTCTCTATGCCAATGATCTCTGTGACCTCCTGGTGAAGGATCTTGCATGGGTACATGCTACTGCATTGGTTTTAAGTGAGGAGTACACTCAGGTCCCACAGCCTCAGACTGTGGGTAATGTTAAAATTTGCCGAGAGCCTCCCTTGTAGGTCCTAGACAGAGGCTTCAGACACCAAGATGGAGGTGCACAGTCAACAGAGAGTCACATGTACATACAAGCCAGGTAGAAATCCAGGAAAGGACACAGCAGAAAGCAAATCCAGCTTCCACAATCAGTGTGGCAATGGCGGCAAGTGAGACAGGGAACCCCTGAGTCACATTCCCCAGGAACAGTTGGATGCTGGCAGGCACCTAGGGGGTTCTTTACAAAAGTGCAGGATTTTTTGTTTGTTTAATTCATGTTTGTTTAGTTACAACATGCACTTCATGTGGCAAGAATAGAGAAGCCATGGGCAGGCTGGTTCCCTCCCACCTGCACCACTGTTCTGTTCAGCATAGGATCAGCCAGTCCTGGATTTGTCCTCCAGAGCCATTGTCCCATGTGTTCCAGGTCATCTGACATGGGTGTGCGCTCATCTCTCAGAGCATTCTGGCTACTTCTGGATTCCAGAGAAACCACATGGCCACCTGAGGAGAGGTTGGTGACTGAGATCTGTTCAATGTCCTGACACTCAGTGAAGAATCTGAGGCTTTCGGAGTGACTTTACAAATGGCTTCTGCTCCATTCTGGAACACCAGGGCAAAAATGGAAGAGAGAGTGTATGTTGCTGTGCTCAGGAAGAGCCTGGATTCGGACCCAAATGTGGTCTCCTGAGAGAAACTCCACCTCTCTATGGGACAGTAGCCTACATCTTGAAACAGGAAAAAATGCCAAAGGCATTGAACCTGCTGACCACACAATTCCAAAGTCCCAGTGTATATACTCACCTGTTAGGGTGATTTTCTTAGTCCAGGGAGCTCAGGATTCCAAGCCCTGGCCTTCAGAAACTTCTCCAAGTTCATTATCTACAACAGCACCAACAGCCAAGTCCTCCATTCAGAATCAACCCCAGTGAGTCCCTCAGGTTCCCAGAGGGAAGACATCTGTCTTCAGGGTCTGTAACTGGAGTTTCCACACACTTAGCTTTGTGTGGAGTTTCAGACTCAAAGGTGTTTCAAGGATAGAATTCTACACATCATCAGTCCCAAATAAGCTGAGAGCTTTGCCCAGGCCAAGCCCCCATGTCCCTCACTGATGGAGACAATTGGTGGGAAACAGAGGAAGCCTCCTACTCATCTCTCCACACCCAGCCAGCAGCTCCTTCCCAGAAATGAGCCAGTGAGGAAAAAGGCAAAAAGAGTGGGAACAGCTATGCTGCAGGCTACAGACAACTCTGCCTGACTCTTTCAGCCACCATAGCATGGGAGCTGAGAAACATAAATTAGCACCAATTAATGAACTCATTTCACTTGATTTAGGATATGCCATCATCACGTGGCAAAATGCTACAGGAGAGATGTCATTTAAACCAGGGTAAAAGTATTTCTCTGGATGGAAGGCCACTAGCATGGGGCTACACAGCATTTAAGAATCCTTTGGAGTTGTTAGCATTTTATCTGATAAAAAAAGTCGCATAGCAAAGAGCCTCTGGAGACCTCCAAAGACTGCTCCAATATCCCATAAAATGAGCCACCCAGATTCAGGCTCCAGGCTCTGAAGCTCCTCTAAACCGGCTTACTTGGGTGTTCAATATAATCAAATACATGGCAGATACAAGACAAGCCACATCTATTCCTTTCTGACTCAGTCTGGATGTTTCATAGTAGCCCAAACATTAACAGGGTTTTAAAATCTATTCTTAGGTCAGTCAAGCCAGAAAAAAAAAATTCCTCTGTTGTCTTGCTACCCAGTGGCTTTCGAAATGAAGAAAGAAATTCGTGGACAAAACATAGGCATGGCCCTTCCTAACCTTCAGAAGGCAGATAACTCTTGGGTCATGGCTGTCAGTGATGACACTAGAAGAGGCCTCTATGGGGTTAATAGTCCCTCCCACTTGAAGCTCAAGATCTAAAACATATGGTGGATGAGGTCATTCAGTGAAATTAACAGGGTGTCCCAAAGTCCCCAGACCCTAGAACCTACATCTGCACCACCTCGATTCTGCTTCTTGAGAAATTCCTCAGAAGCCATCTACCAGCTGGAGTATGGTGCATAGGTACCAGGTATGCTGGCTGGGATGCCTGGAAGGCGAGCAGAAAGAATCAAGAAATGTTCCACCCAACCCAGGCCTTACACACACACACACACACACACACACACACACACACACACACTACTGCCTCCTAACTGGCTTTCATGGTGCCCTCTCTTGGGCCATACTCACAGTTCCTTGCCTTACTGGGTGAAGGACAGATTAACAGACGAACCTTGAGAGATCTATAAGAACAGTTCAGTCTTTGTCTCCCCTTGTTCTATCAACCTGGGGTCTCCAGAGGCTACTGCGGTTGGAGATCCAGAAGACAGGTTTTGTTTAATATACACTATCAAGGAGGAAGAGCTGTGATGTGCAGTTGCCTCAGATGATAGAGGGATGAAAGGTAACAGTGAGTGAGTGAGTGAAGCTGGTCACAACATCGGGACACACATCTCCGTTCTTCCATGGGACACATGAGGCAGAGATACACAGTTCTGGTAGATGATCTGGGGACTGCAGGTGACCGAGAGAGAGAGAGAGAGAGAGAGAGAGAGAGAGAGAGAGAGAGAG